>JAVCKT010050359.1:0-16862 GCA_032273925.1 Rhynchotus rufescens
AGGCCAGACTGTAAAAACCTGCTGCTTTTGAAATACTTGGAATACGTGACCTGATAGACAGAGCTGCTACAAAACACACTAATGATTATAATTATGCAGTTAGAGAAAGGAGGATGAGATTCTGCTTATCTGTTACTGAATTTGCTTTATTAGAGGTAAGTAAAATCATGCGTTGCATCATCTTTTCCTTTTGGGTCTAATAGTCCCACAACAATTTGATTCACAGGTACATTTTCATATTAACAGCCTCTTTTGGGACTCTTGTTGAGTCTAAGGAACAGGGACCTAACCTTGGATGTGTAAAATCTTTCTGTTGTCTTTCTGCTTTTTGGCATTGCCTTACAGAAGGAATTGGCAGAAGCAGTTTCCTGGTCCTCGCTATCTGTTTCCTTTCCTTTCCTTCCCATTTTTATGAAGCCTGTAGTTGTGGCATGCACAATTTTGTTCTCTGCCCCATCTGACTGACTGAAGCTAAAGACTGGATGTGATGACGTGAGCTGCCACTGCGCAGGGGAAAGGCCTGCAGTGGGTGGCTGGCACAACTCATATCCCAAGGCAAGGCTTACACTGCATTGAGCCGCGTGTTGAATCTGTACAGTGTTTAGTTTAATGGAGTTCTTGTCCCGACTGCTTCTACCTCCGAGGCACTAAGGTAATGTAAATAACAATCACAGAGTCTTTTCCTCTGAGAGCTTAAAAACATAGTGCTTTAACACTGTTTGCTAGAGCTGACAAAACTGGCTGTATCTTTGTTCTTGTGGCTTTGGTGAATTGGACTAAATTTCCTCCTGGGACTCAGAATGGCACTTGGAAACAACTCTTTTAGATATTTAGTTCCATAGGATTATTTTAATGATAATGCTGCTTTTGAGACACAGTGATTGTAGTTATTATTTTGAATTATATGTAATGATTTCTGTTTTACTCTTGTGCATAGTTATTTTTATCATCGCTCTGTATTTAAAGTGTATGGGATGCTTTTGTAGACAGGTGCTACACAAATAAAGCATATTATTATTTTAATAAGCTACAGCAGGGCAGCAATTAGAAAAGCCCATATGTTTGTATTTTCTTTTTAACCATTGGTATTGCCAGAATTTAACCTCTGGGGAGGAAGCTGAAGTGGAAAAGACTTTTTATGTGGGAGAAAGATACTGCCCTTTGCTGTCACATGCCACCAAAGAAATCTTTTACTTAAGGTGCAAAAATGGATAAAATATGTTATATTTTAGGTTGAGATTCAGACTTCATCTGTCTCCTCAAACATTTGGAAATGGTGATTAAACAATAGTTAAATATTCTGCAGATAGAGGCAAGCTTCAGGGCCCTGTTGAGCCCTATTGCATATAGTGACTGTATTTGCTAAATTCCATTCAGGAAACATACCGCCAGCTGCACAGGAAACATTTGCCATGTGTGTGTAAGCAGGTGGTTTTCTCCTGTGCCTAGCATTAAACACCTGAGCCAAACATTTCTAGTGTTGTCAGAAACGTGGTATAAACTGATATTATTCTGGCTGTTTCTCACTGCTGCAAACCTCTTGTTTCCAGAACCAAGTTTGTCTTAGAAGAAAAAATATGAAAATATTTTTTATTTATATATAGAAGACTATTTCCAACTGGGAATAGCAGTAGAAAACCTAGGAATCTCTTGTGAAACATTGTTCATCTGTGGTTTCTGGCCATCACTATAAAGCAGTGACAATAGCTGGAATATCTGTAGCCATTGGGATGCTGATGTGAGCAAAGCTGAGTGGAAACAGACTGCAGCAGCAAGAACCCGGGCTTAGGACTAGGGCTGTACTGGGACTGAATCCCAGTGTTTTTAGTGTGTATTTTTCAAATACTTCAGAGAAAGTGACCAAGATCTAAAATGATGTTGTTCAAGCAGAATATGAAAATTACTGTAGAAGTTTAACTGTTACGTGCAGCAATTAAGGAGTCTTTCTCTGCAGAAACTTTATGATTACTGTTTTGTATTCTGATGTCGATAGCATCTAAAATTTAAAACAACTAATTTATTAGATATATGTACTATGATTGGGTGAGACATGTGAGACACAATGCACATGTGTGTGGGCACACACACACAAGCTCACCTAATTGCTGTAGTACAGGGTTATCCATTTGACCTCTTATCTTGCATTTTAAAATACATTTTTTCTTACTATTTTTTTTCAAATAAAATAATTTGTTGCACTTATTTAAATGATCCAGTTTGGCTTCTTAATGCTGCAAATAGTAGTGACACACCATCACTGTTTTGCAGTGGTGAATCCTGCCTTCCTCAGCCATACAGACTCATCATCCCAGGAATTTGGGGAGTGGTAAGAACACAGAGTTCTGCAGAAATGTTCCATATGGCTGGGACCCAGCAAAGTTCTCAGTAAGAACACTGGTAGTCTGAACGATGGTGGAGTTCAGCAGTCTTGCCTGAGTCGAACAGTCTTAGGTTATGGAAGTGTGGCACTTTTCTACAGTTGTTAGAAATATTGGCTTTAGTTATGCTAAGTCAAATAACTTAGGATCAGAAAAAAATCAGGAAAGAATATTTCATCACTGTTATTTCATCACTGCACCTTCTTCTGCAGATTTAGAATTTCTTCTAGCACTGCATTGGAACTAATGTGCTTCTAGCCTACATACTTGCAGCTAAAGGAAGTAGCAGTTTATTGTCCAAACAGGCTGAATCTACTAGAGTGGGACCCACTGAAATATTTGTGCTGCTGTAGTGTCCTATTGTCTGGGGAAGCTGTCAAAACCCAGCAATAAAGATAGTCCTCCTTCAGAGTTTAGGTTTAAGGAATAAGCTACAATAGACAGATACAGGCAGATGGGGAATGCTAGAAGTGGTGTTATTAGTCAACACGATAGACAGTGTCTTCAGCACAGCAGAGGCTTAACCATTTTTGTCTTATGCAGGCACCAGCAACGACAGTGCTTGAAGGAGTTTTGGATAGCAACAGTGAGTCAGGTTGCAGATGTTTCTGAGACGTAGAAAGGAGGAGTGGGAGGAAGCACCAGAAGTGCTTGTTTTGAATCTTAGCAAGATTTGATGGAAGCTGGCAGGAGTTCAGTACTGCCCATGCATTCTTTTCATATTTGATACTGCAAAATGAGAGAAACTTATTATCCAAAGGACCATTTGCCATGATCTCTCCTTCTGCAGCCTGCAGATATTGTCCAAATTGTGCCACTTTGTAAAAAAAAAAAGGCAAAAAACAAAAACAAGCAAAGAACAACTCTGTAGGATACTCGGATACTCAACCTCTCTATCAAGGGGAAAGGCAGCAATATAGAAAAAAAAGACAGTAAATAGGAAAAAAAAATGTATCCCTTTCAGAAACAGGAATAGAGAAGAGAGGAGGGGGGAAGTAGCAGAAATGGAAGGGAAAGTTATTACAGATTTATGATGCATATAGCAAAATAAGCTTAGTCTAAGTAATTCATTTCCTGTGCCTTCAAGTGCTTCCTAGCTGTATTTTTTGGAAAGCAGCTGCTTTGTAGCCTCATAACATCTTACAGATTATGCCACTGCTGTGCTCTCTGGCAGAGAGGTTTAGTCTTGGCTCTCTTTGCCTTTTTTTTTTTTTTTTTAATCCAAATTAAAAGTCATCCAGCTTGAAAAGACAGACTTGTTACTGAGAATGAGAAAACTATGCTGTAAGCTAGATCTTTCTGTGAGCACCTTTAAACAGAGGTTTACCTGACATTGGTACCTTATTCTGCATGCCACAGGGACAAATAGTTGCCCTCAAAAGAAAAGCTGCCACATCTGTATGACAAGCATTATGGAATCATGGGTGCTTTGAATCCCAACCTGGCAGTATAGCAGGCAATGATTTAGGAAATGCAACTATAGCAACTAAACCTTCACTGCCATATTATAAAACAATCTTTGCTTAAAAAAAAAACCCACAAAGCCACACAAACAAAGCACAAAACAGCTCCCTTCACTAGTCCTACACTTGCACATGCTGCACAGCTTAAATATTCTGAAAGGATACTCCAGGCTGCCGGTTGCTGGTACGTAGTAGATTGGGCAATCTGCATTATTATTGCTATTATTATTATTATTATTTTATTTTTAATCTGCACCAGATAAATGCCTTAGTTACCTTAAAAAAGAAAAAAAAAGAGACTTTCATGACTTTTTATAGCAACTTTCCTCAGTAGGTTTTTCCAAATCAGAACACTTGCTGTTTCAGTTGAAGTCACATTTTATTTCTTATCTCCAGGGAGCCACATGGTGGTGCTCCTGACTTCGCCTTGCTCCAAGTCCTGAGCTGTGTTACAAATGCAGCAAGCGTAACAAAACTGATTTTGCAGGGAGGGCTAAGAGACAGCTCTGCAATGAAGGTGAATCATGCAGCGGAATGGGGAATGTACTTTTCTCCCAGGACTCAGATACTAAGGTTGATATCAGAAGAAAGAACTGAATAATGGCAGCTGAAAAAAAAATCTCACGATTATCCTTGTATCCTTGCACACACACACACAGATTTTACCCTCTTTTACACTTTAATTACTGTGTGAGTTTTACATATTGGCTTTGTTTCAATAACTATAGCTTTTTCCTTTTTTCTATTTTTTTTCTGGGTAGGTGGCTGATGCAGACCCTAATCTCAGTGCCCTCCTGGGGAAGAAGGCAAGCATGCTTCTCTTGGCCTGCAGTGAAAATGCCATGCATAGGCTCCGAACTTCTCTTTCTGAGCAGTTTCCTCCTTCTACCACTAAGAGCAATGCTGTGCTGGTGTGTACTGGAAGAAAGGTGAATGAAGTTAATGAAGTTAAATCTACAGAAATGCTTCTTTATGGTAAGCTAGAATTATTTCCCTTAGACTTTCTTAGCACTAATATGAGAAAACAGAGGAGTTCCTACAACAATTCTATGGCAGTTGAGTCCAACTGGCCTCTCACAAGCTGGCTATAGCCTCTTTAACCCATCCATCTGGCTCATGTCTTTCATCTGGCGGACTGGAGAGCAACAATTTGTGCAGGCAACCGAGCAGCATCTCTGCAAGTGCCTTGGTCTTGCTGCTACACAGGGGCAGGAGCTGTCTCTGTGGCCCCAAGCAGGATCCTCAATCCACGAGAAGTGGTGCTGGCTTGATTTCAATTAAGAGAGCCCTCTTTAAGGAGAAGCTCTCAAACACAAGAGACAACATCTTCATGAGTTCAATGAAATCAAGAGAAATGGCTTTTGTGAGTTTTGAAACTGGTCTTGTGAACTGTAGCATCCAACCAATTAAAGGATAGCATTGTGCATTTAGAAGTTCAGTTCTCTTCACACTGTAAGTTTCTGGAGCCTAATTTTTCACTGCATCCAGTCCTAGTTTCTGGCAGCTTTAATCAAAGCTGGATGAGGTATTTAGATATTTAGATACAGTTCTTTCTTTTAAATTGTGGGAAAACATATTTTTAATTAATTTGCACCAAAACAATTGAGTGCATGACCTGCAAGGATAATTACTTGCAACTTTGCTATGATTATTTTGTAAAAGTTTCTTTTCATTTATACAGCATACTGCACTGATATGTGATTTAAAAGCGGAGCATGTATATATGAGCATATAAACCTTTAGATGAAGTAACCATGTTGTCTATATAAATTTATATAAGCACCTTATTCTGTAAGGCTTTTTTTATTAGCATAATTTTTTAAATGTCTTTGTTGTCTTTGTGTGGCTTTGCATAATTTATGTCGTATATGTAAATCTTCTAAAAAGCCATTAACTGACTACTGGAGAAAATGTCTATTAAATTACTGTTCAATTTATGTGAAAATCTAATGGCCTTCTATATTTATTTTTACATATTTTCTTTCATGACAAAGCCTAAGAGGGGTCAGAATGCTGGGGTGATGGTTTGTCAGTAGCTAGAATGAAGATATAAATGCGGTAATTAGCTCTACATTAACTCAATGTGAGCAGTAGAAGATGCAGAGGTAAATGCCCTGAACATTTTAATAAAAAGAATATATTCTATATTCTGTATATCCAGGCATGACTTTTATACTTAATAGTGGAAGCAAAACTAAAAAACTGCTAGGAGGGTTGAGTAGAGACGTCTCTATTTCTTAAAATCTTAGTTCTTGATTTTTTTTGTCCTGACGAAATCTGGACATGAAGACTTCCTCATGTTTTGGGGATATCAAAATTCTCATAGACTGTGATAGAGATCCAACTTCCCAGGTAGGCATTGAGAATTTTTTGAATACATATGTGAAGCTCGATAGATAAAGTGCCTCAGTGGTTTTTACAAAAGAAATAAAGCATTTTCCCTCATAAATATAATGAGTTTCCCTGAATCTGAGATTACTTTGATGACTCCTCAATCTTTATGCTATTGATTGTTATCCATTGGCTACAGTCACTATCAGGAGCACAGTTCTTTGTTATCTATATAACTGTATAAAGGTACAAGCAAAAGTGTAAGTATTTTCAAATGTGTAACAGAAGATTATGGGTTGAATCTGGCCTTCAGTCAAGACTTAGAAATGTCAATATGTCATCAATAAGCACCTCTAAACCATATAAATGAACTGATGGACGAGGCAGACATTAACTCTTTTCAGGTTTGACTATTGAGGATTTTTTACATCCTTACAATGTGCATCTTTACACATTGAGGACAAATGCTGAAAAGCATAGCATTTAATTAATAATGAAAATATATTTAGATTTTTAAGTGAATTCATTATGAGCAACAAGTCATAGAGTTTATTTGCAGTGAATAGTGTCTCTGATGAGGAGGAGGCACATAAAAGACAGGAAAGCATTGCATAAAGTAGGAATAGCTTTGCAGGAAGACGGTGCCAATATGACATATTTTCTTCTCCTCTAATAGGCTTATTCTGTTAGCCTTTATTTTTATGTGTTTCATAGCTTTATTAGCAGTATGACTCCTACAGAACTAAACTAAACATACAGAAGTTAAAGTAGTGGGGAGATATTAAGGCATGTATTACGTATTATGTATTTCTCTTCACAAAATTTTTTTCTGCAAAAGTAACACAGTTCAAACTCTTCTTTTTCCAAGAAGAAAAAAGAGTTTTTCCTGCCAACCTCTTCAGAGGCAAAGAAGAGTTCTCTAAGCAGAGGCCTGGACCTAGAGCAGAGCAAAATCCAGAAAGTCTGCTACAGATTTTGCATTTGCTAAAAGTGGGGTTCTGACTGGCTTGATGTGAGTAATTAGTATTTTTTTTTGATAGTATTATAACATTCTTGAGTTGACTATGGGCACTTCTTGGTGAAATATGTCGAGTTCAGTTATTGATTTGATAGGTGGAGGAAGTTCATTAAGACACTGGACTTTAGCAGTTTGATTTAATGAAGGTGTAGAATGGGCTGTAAGTTGCATCTATCTGTAGACCATTTGAGACAGCTGACAACAATTTGAGTTAAAGAAGCAGCTATGACATCTCGTGGTTGCCTGGATCTTTGATGCTTTCCTTTCTTAAGCATAACCTGCTTATTTATGCATGCCGAAGTGGATTTCTGGGAAGCTCAAGCACCCAGAATTTCCCATTCTAGCCTGGTGGAATGTGGCCTAGGCTCATCCAGAAGCACAGTCCTAAGCCTGCTTGTACATGTAATTTTATTCTGATTTCCTGCTGCCAAGGGGATCCAAAAATTTGCTGGTTTGACAATATACGGACTTAACAATAAAAACATAGAAATGGTTTGTACAGCGTTTTCAGTGGTTTTTTTTTTTTCTTTATTTTTTTGCTTGATTTCTTGTTTGTTTGACATATTTCACTTGGAATGCAGTTTTTGGAGTTAGCATTAGGAGGCCTGATAGTACTGAATATGCTGTTTTCTCTGCTTCCCTGCCTACACTCCATTTTTTGCCTTGATTTTTGCAGATGGGAGTATTGAAGGAGGGAGAGGAAACAATTAAGAAAAAAAATAAGTGGTTGGAAAGAGACATGTTGTCTTTGCTATTTACACTTTTTCACAGGTTCTGCTTTCTTGATATTACTGCCTTTCTGGATATCTTTCTTTTAATGTCTTATGATATTATCCATGGCTAAATAGTCTTGCACACTTCAATATTTTTCTGTTAAGGTTATGATAGTACATGCTTGAAGCATTTGTTGTCCATAAAGTCCACGAGGTTGCTAGTTTCCCATGATTTTCTATACTACCATAGTTTTCTAAGGAAAACATAGTTTTCTAAGGAAACTAAAAAAACATGGCATTTAAGGCACCAAGGCACCACTGTAGAGCAGTTGGAGGGCCTTGGCATTTCATATGTCCATATGACAGAGCTTCATGTCTTCTTCCAGCTCCTGTGCTCTCATTTGCCAAAAAAGCAATGTAATGAAAGCACTGTATTAGTTGAGATTTGTGAAAATTGAGAAAAGATGTGTATGATAACAGAACTCAAAAATGTAAAGATAGAAGGGAATTATGATCTACATGGAATGAGGTATTTTGGATAGTACCAAAGTGACTATGCTGAATTAAATTATAACATAGCTAAGCTTTACTAGCTTATATGTTTTCTGTCTTCCTGCAATTCTGAAAAAAATAGTAAGTACATTTATATAAGGTACTTTAGCCATAAAAAAATAAGTACAGATCTTCAGTTTGACCATACGAAAGTTCATCTAATATAGATGTGTTTCAGATCATTTACGTGACTAAGTGTCACAGGCAACAGGCAGGAATCTTCAGTCAACTGTGGATGTTAGTTTAGAAGGTGATTCAGTTCATTTGAGTGAGCTACAGTTGCAAACAAGGAGAGCTATGTGTTCTCTTTTTTGTGTAAGTAAATATTTCCTCTGACACAGATGGATGAAGAAGTCATTGGCATGATATTCAAACACACGGGTATGCTTAGCTCTCTCATTTGGTGTCTCCAGGTTTATAATAGGTGAGCTACATGGCAAATTGATATTTGCTGGGATTCATGCAATCACCTTTGCCAAGACATATTACCAAGATATGTTACTTATGCCAAGGTATATCTAGCTGTACATACAGATGCAGAGATACATACAAGTGAAATTATTTATGTATTTATTTTTGATAAATGATAGAAGTTTTCAAATCTCGCTTGGATGAAAGCATGGGCTTAATAATTATGTTTTAAGTTGAAACTAACTTACATGTATTCTCTGTAGCTAGAGGAAATTTATTACTCCAAAAAAGGGCATGGATTTCCTTATAGCTTCAATTTTTGAAGGGATGTCATTTGCAATTGCACTGTGTTTTCCCTTACAAAATTCAGCACTATTGCTTGGTATGTGTAAACAAGCTTCACGTTTTATCTCCCATTAATGAAGCTGAAATGAGTTAATATACAGCAAAGTGAGAGAGCAGAACATGCCAATATTAATTCTGTCTTTATTGCTTCTGGGACTGGAACAAATGAAAATGTCCATTATCATCAATTTGTTTTCATTCCCTTCCTTTCCATAGTGACAATTATTTTTTAATCAAACAATTTGTTTAACATTGAAAATGTCTATAATTACAGAAGTAAATAAAGATGTGGTCAGGCATAGGACATTGTAAGAATAGCCATGCTTTTTGTTTCCAGAGAAAATGTGCAGACTTTAAGTATTAATAAAGGTTAAGTCAAGAAGAGCCTATTAGTATGTTGAGCCTATTAGCATATTGATGGCTAGCATTCCTGAGTTTGAGACTAATTTCTACTTGTTCACTTTCCAAATTTTAGAAGTTTGACACTAATTTCTACAAATTTAATAGTAAATATTTGTTATCATGGCAGTTTATAAGAATGGTTGAAATAAATTGAGGCAATTAATGAAAAGATATAAGTTAGCCTTTGACTTATTTTGGAAGGATTTTGTCAAAAATATTTTTTCTGAATTTGTTATATGTCTTTGATTCCAACCTCTAATATTGCCAACTCTTTCTCCTCTGCCAGTTCAACCATGGCCCCAAGTCCCTTCTGTGAGAAGCATTCACTAGACTATTGTGGCAGGCTGCTTGGAGCAGAAATCATCCTTCTGTGCGGAATATGACTAATATTGTGAGCCATTCTTTTGTGAAATGGCTGTAACACTATACTAAGTCTTAATTAAAGTCTAACATAAAGAAGTGTCAGATCAGACAGTGCATGTTTCAACTGAATTGCAATCCAGATGCTTGTTAATGCATCTATGCATAACTATTGAGATATTCGCTACATCGTTTCACGTTTCATCGTTTTAAGTGTGAAACTGTTCCAGTTCAACCTAGAAAGCTAGGTTTGTATTGTAAAATTCTTACAGTCTAGGTTTAGTTTTGCAAAAACAAAGCCAGAGATGAATAAGATCTTGTCTTCATTTTATTCAAAGCACAGAGGTTCAGGCAGGAATGAGGAAAGGAAGGAAAATCAAATAAAAGTGTTCAACTTTTGGCTTAGTGTGTTATAGCTTTTAGAAAATTTCATTTTAATCATTTCCTATGGGAAGATTTAATATTATTCTGGAAGAATGATTTGAGAGAAAAAGACATATTTTAGAAAAGATTGTTCATCTCCTTGCATCTCTTCCCCATCCTGTTAATACTGCAACCTCTGAGCCTTTTAGATGGCACCTGTACTTTAGGAATGAATGTTCTTGCTCAGTCTTATTCTCATGGCAGACAAAACTAATGCCAGAGTTGGGAATCCCTAACATAAAAGCTGTCTTGGTCCCCATATATCCAGTTAATCCTACCAGCGTTGTCATCAGAGGAATGGGATTGGGATTACAAATTTTCATTTTGGTCAAGAAATAATTATTTTTAATCTACCCAACTGCCATATAGTAGCTGTCTTGGGCATGTTAGTGAAAACATGAACAACTAGGTGAGTTACCTTAGAGTGAATGCCTTTTGTTGGTGGGAATGATGCTTTTAGAGCAGTATAGCTCCTTCTATGTGAATGCAGGAGAACCAACGATCTATTCATAGTACCAGTATCTTTCTTACAGGCATAGATGTCATACCTAATTTATATAAACACATTTCCAACATATATCACTTAAAGCATGTTTGCGTTAGATAGTGCTAGAAGAGCACTTGGAAGAGGGTGTGAAAAGCTTCCTAACAGGCAAAGAGCTTTTAGAGAGATAAAACATGTCTGAAACAGCACAAAATTATTTGGATGAAAATAAACTTTTTTCCTTATATGTATATCCAAGCAGTGTAAATAGTTAGTACAACCACTATATCTCATTTTTGTGAAACATTAAAAGAGGTGACAGTGATGGATGAAAAACTTTGGTATTGAAAGGACAGTAAGTAAAATGGCCATGGTGGAAATGGTGGGGGTGAAGAGTGCACTGAGATGAAAACTGGAGGAAAGAGTGGTTTGAAGTCTCTGCTCCTGCCTGCAGTCCTTAATGTGGGAGATTTTTTTCTCAGATCCTTTGGTGTGGATGGAAATGGTGTAGTGTTCCTCCCAACTTGACTTCGTCAGTTCCTTGAGGTTGGAAGGGGTGAACAAGATGGTAAGAACAAAAACTCAGCAAAATTCTGGGATTTCTTTCTTTCTTTTCACTTTGATGATTAACATTTCAGTTGCCCAGAGCTCCCAGTGAACCTTCAGATTCAACCCTTTCCTTAGCCCTTCTCCAAATACCGCCTCTCATTTCTGATCTCCTCTACTGCTACTATACAAGCATGAAAAAATGAGAGAGTTTTCTTCACATTCTTCCCTGTGACCTCTTTTCAGGCTTTCTATCACATAGTGTGCTTTCAACTTCTATTAATATAGCCTCTTATTTGACCTGAAAGGTTTATAAGAACTCTAATGCCAAGAAAGAACCTGGTGGTTCTTTCTAGACAGCTATTCTGTCTTCCCAGCATATCTCTTTCTTTTGTGGGGAGATCTTGTTTTAAGTTAAGAAATCCTGTGAGACTGACTTTCTTCCTTAATTTGATAACTAAATTTCTTAAGTGTGTTAAGTCTTCCTACCATTTCAAATAAAAGTGCAGTAAGGCAAGGCACTTCTATATAAGAGATTTTTTCAGCAATTTTCTTATTAGTTGTTGTGCATACAACATACATAAATAATAATTTTGTGTATTTCCATACATAAAAACAAAACAAAGCATGGTCATCATTTTCAGGATTTCTTTTTTTATGTAATACATACAAAAGACTTTATTCCCTTCATTGTTCCTACCGTAAACAACATATATTTAAAGAGCAGTAATACAAAAAGGTTTTTCAAAATCATTTATGTTATTGTGCACACACAAAAAAAGTGGTAATTCTAGAAGCATGTATTCTTCATCTTCTCTTGTTCCATTAAAAAAATTTGAATGATGCCATAATAAAAAAACAGTTATTGTTCAGTAGTGCTATAAATTGAGTGTCAGAGTTGCATACAAAAGCTGTATTAAAATAACATTAAAGAGGCTCTTCCTCACAAAACAAATGTGCTAAATGAAACTTGGTGATGAAACAAAACAAAAAGGAAACAAAATTTTCCCCTCCTCCTTTTACATGCCTAAGAAAACAACCATAAAATTGTTGTTATTGACTATACCCATACTGGACTAGCATGATAAAAATTGCTACCATAATTTTGCAAAGCTACAGATCTACACCATCAAAAAATATGATGAAAGTTACCAAGACAGCAAATCAAGAACAAGAAAAGAAACAAAGAGGACAATTATAAATCTAGAGCATAGCAAGTTATATCCTCCCTAGTTCAAATGACTTGAAACTAAAATGAAAATGAAAATTGCCCATGTCCGAGCTCTGCTATGTGCTACATGCAGAGGCTCGCCAAACTGGCAGTTCTTCGCATTTCACCTACATTGCAAAGATTCTGCCCTTTCCTCACTCTCATTCATGAAATAAATGGATAGGTGAGAGATAGCATTTGGTCTGTTGATATTTTGGGAGGGCCTGGAAATATTATTAATTGAATTCATAACTCCTAATCAACTCAAAAGATAGTAATTACAAAGATAGACATGCACAAGAAATTGCTTCTGTTAAATATCATATGATGGAGGCATTCATCTTCATTCAGGAAGGCTAATATTGGAAAACAATCTTAGCTAGAGTTAGCCAATATATACCTATATAAAAAATCATAATATATCCATGTTCTAAAAGACACCAACTTAGGGACCTCAGCATGAATTCCTCCTACTTCAGATGAAGACTCCCAGATTGACTCTAAGATAAGGAGAGATTTTGTTGTGATCCATCATGTAGCTTTGTAGTCAGTGCAATAGAATCTCTTGTTCTTGACTTGGCTCATATTCCAAAATCTCTCCATCAAAACTAAATTATTCAACAGCATTAAAGAAAAGCAACCTGACAAGAAGTCCTATTCCAGTTGAATCTAATAAAGCCAGTGAATCTACGCAAGCCAGTGAATCTGACAAGTATACTGACAAGTAGTATATTTTGTCAGTTTAGCTTGTGTCATACTGGAAAGTAGTTCCGGTGGAAAATAGTTCCTGCTCTTATCCTATATCAAGATGATTTTTTGGCAAAGTTATTTTGGCAAAAGTGAGTGATTTTTTTTATAGAAATATATGTTTAATTTCATGTTATCAATTCTATATTTCATTATAAGTTTTAATGTATATTAAATCTCCTAATTTATAAACAAACAAGATCTAAGGAAGTAAACCAGTGCTGCTAACTGACCACACTTGCTTTGGTATGACATTGAAGCCCAGTCACTGAATGACTTTACAGCTTCTTTCCCGTCAGTCTCAGGGGAGAGAAGAACAGCAAAAGCTCTGCAGTAGAGACTGATATTATCAAGTACTGATTTTAAAATACAACATTGGTTCTAATTTTCGGAACGTCTTTGAAGGGTTAAGCTATTAAGTAAATATTTTCTAAGCATACTTCTGGAAAGCAGGTGTGTAAAATAGAGGAGAGACTTAGCAGGATCATACTGCTTGTTGAGAAAACCTGAAAATCCGTCCTGAATGGGTCAGGACTCTGTCAGAGATGTACTTCATACAGCACTTTTTTTTTTTTTTTTAATGAAAAACAATCGTCTAAGCACATAACTTAGAATTCAGTTGGCTTATACCTGACTCACTTAAAGATATAATTCTTTACATCTTTGTTTCCCAGTCAAACTTATCAGTAGCAATGAAAGAGAACATAATTAAACTTCAATTAGTCATAGCCAATCTGTTAGCTATATTAATAGTCTTTAGTCTAGTTTTTACTGTAGTCTAAGAAGTTAATTGTCTAAAGTCACTAAGAGCACACACAGAAACATTTACCGCAATAACTTACCTGATATTTAAATCCCATTCATTGAGAAAGCTATTGTAGTTCCATTGTCTTTATTGGATGAAGATATATTGAATAATACTGAATAATAAAATAACTCTTTCTTTGAAACTACTTACAGCCTCTCAAATCTTACTTTTTCCATGACTCCTTCAAGAAACTACCTAATACACTGATTTCTACACTGGGAGCATCTACTGGTGTAGCTTAGGGCATTTGTATAATGGCACCTGGGAAAGATCTGTGCTTTAGTCACACACATATACGTATTTATATATATTTTTGTATATTTGTACATATAAATATATATATATTATTTTTACTATAAGAGAGAGAATAATAGTCTCTGATGGTTTTATTTTCTTTCTTGGTCAGCCCAGCAGCAGCACATAGAAGCTTCTGGGGATTCACATATTTTCATTCATATTTATTTCCTCACACAAAGATTTCTTTCAAGAGTAAGACATCCATAAAATATTTTAGGAGCTTCAGCTATGGGAAATTGGCTACTTGAACCATAAACTTGTATTTTGTGCCTGTAGTGAACAAACAGCAGCTTTTAAAGCAAAACCATACACATGATATGTATACACATAATCAGCTCAAAACACATGTGACTCCATAAGCTTACCTGTATCTATGGATTTTATGCAGGAAGTGTAGTTTAGCATTGCTAAATTATGATCCTACTGGTTTAACTCTCAGCTAGGGCTTTGGAGGCGGGGCTCATCCTCAAATGTTTTGAGTCTATGGTTAAAACCAAAAATGAAAGAGAGGAAAAGGAGTAGGGCTGTAGAAAACACCAACTAAGAATATACTGTGCCAAGCACCAGAACAGCAAAAGAGTCCTTCCTTCAATACCCTCGTATCATGTAGAAAAGCTTTCTTCAGTGCATAGATTTAAGTTAAACCTGATGGATTCACCACTCAGATTTATGAATTCTTTAAAGGTCCAGTAAGTTGGAACTCATTTGCAATTGAAATAAAATGTTATTTGAAAGTCATTCTCTAAAAGAGAAAAAAAAAAAGAAGAAAGAAGGGCTTTGTTAGAAAAAAGACTCAAGCAATTAATTAAAGCTCATCTGGAAATAGCATGAGCCTACAAATAAATAGTAGCTATTATCAGGAACAAGAGCAGCAGTGACAGGGCAGCCACATTATATTCCAGTGACAAATTAATTGATTTCTTTTAAGTTGTTTAAAGCACAGTATTATACTATTGCTTGATAGTTTAATAACAAGGAAATCCAAATTATTTCATTAGCAGGTTGTAGCTGGTATTGTACATTACATTTTGTTCTTTTTAGCTTCTTAAGTGGAAAGGCCATTTTTTGCACTAATGGGAAACAGAACTTTTCAAAGTTTCATTTAAAATGCCTTTACAAGGAATTCTTCTCTATCACACATAGAATTATTGAAATGGAAATCCTTTATCTACTGGTCAGAAGTTGCACGTTTTCCTTTCTCTTTTAACTATATACTTTAAGATAGGAAAAGATTTTGCTACTATTTTCCAATTTTAAAAAATGGACAGGGACAAGTGGGAACTAGTAGAGTTGCTAAGTATGTTCTAGAGGTTGGATCACTGGAGGAGAAACACAGAAATGAAGGATGCCATTCTTTGACTTTGCCACTGACTTTCAACATATTGCCGTAGCATTTGATCGGTGTTTTCCTAGTTTACTACTTGCCGAAACCAGTAGCACTATACAAATAGAAAAAAAAAAAGGTCTTCTTCAGGATTATTTTTGCTGTTTAATTCATTTTACCAATCCCTTTCGTTTCTTTGAATCGGTGCTATAAAAAGTTCAGTATCTCTGTGACTATTTCACAACATGATTCATCACTCTGTATCCTTTTAATAATTTAAATGTCTACTTAATTGCTTAGGCTATAGCTATGGAGAATCTTCAGTATTTTCACAGCCCAACCAGAGACCTTCTTCCCAGGTAAGATAAATTACTATCTGGATATCTCTTCCAATGTCTACAAAAAGGTGCTAGACAGTTAACTTTAAGAATATAACCTTTAAACATTATCTGAGATAAATCCCGTGCCCAGATTCTTTTGGGTGCATTTTGTCAATACATTTGGTATTTATTTTGCTTTTATGCTTACAGACCATGCTACTCATAGCAGATAAAGTTTTCCATAGTCAGTTGAATTTATTTCACTGTTTCGTTTGAAATAAAATCTTCTTGCCTGAATTACTCACAAGATGAGGTTCAGCTCTTATGTAGAAGGGACTCTGTGCCTTTCCTCTAGCACTGGATAAGTATTTAATTTTGAGTAAATGTCTTATCCTTCTGAAGGGCTTCAGCACACAACTTCAAAGTCAAATCAGATGCAAATTACTTTGTTAACGAAGAATTCAGTGCAAGATAACTGCTTTTTGTAGATTTGAAGATCTTATTTGTCAAAGAAAACTGTGTGCATATTAGAGCCTGCAGAGCCTAGAAATTCGTCTTTGCTTTAACCTGTTATTCCAGTTAATAAAAAAGTCAGTAGGTATGTTTTGGCTCTGTGGACTTCTTTGCATGTAAGGAAGAGCATACTGGATTCTAAGCATCATTGACATTGTTTTCATAGGACAAAAACTCCTCTTAGAGATTGAAAGTGTTGAAGTGTTGTTGCAAGATC
>JAVCKT010050377.1:0-16862 GCA_032273925.1 Rhynchotus rufescens
GGAAGAGGCTTTCTGGACATTGGATATTCTCAGCTTTATATTTTTTCTTTTTTTATTGTCCATGTTTAGTATTTAGTGGGAGGGAAAGGTGGTCTTGGATTTCCAAGAAGAAAGAAGACTGCTGAGAGTGGAGAAAGAAGGACTGGGATGAGAAAGCAGTCAAAGATATATATATCCCAATTATGCTGGAAGGGGCTGGGTGTGATCTTCATTGGGCATCAGCACTGGGATGCACTTCATGCAATTGGAACAATGACGAGTTTATTCAAGAAAGTCTATTTTGATATCTGCTGGACAATATGGAACGTGACATAATTTTTAACAGTTTGGCCTCTTTCACTGGCTTGAGTTCCCAAGGATTACCAGACCCTTCTGAAAACTCACTTTCAGTTGAACTGAACGGAAATTCAAGGAGCTACCACCACTGAGTGACTAGGTGAGCAAGAATATATATATTTTGAAGATTTGGAAATTTCTAGAACATGTCACAAAACAATAACTAAGAATCCTCTTGGTGTGAGAATCGATTTGGGATTACTTAGGAAATTAGATTAATCTGACAAATCTGGATCTGATCTACCACTTGCTTAGGTGGTAGAGTTCTAGCAAGGAAGGTCTTAAAGACTTAGGAAAAAATATAGGAGAAAAAAAAAAAAGAGAGAGAACACCTCAACAAATATAAATGCTGCTTTGTGAAACTGAATGCAGAGAACAGGATGAAAGGATGAAGAGTCTGAGTGACTGGTGTAGACTGGTTTAATGCTGGAGAATTTTTAGAAAAGACATTTCTAGCAAAATCTTATGAATTTTTAGGAAATTAGGCCTTGCTGTCTCTCTTCACTGCACATGTGTTATATTGTGCAGTTGTACCCAAAATTTTTGTAGGTATTGTATTTGTTAATTGACATTAATCCTTAAATTATGAGCTCTCCCTATGGTATTGGGTAATAATCATACTCAAATATTGGCATGCTCAAGTATTGGCATACTCAAATATTGGTTAACTGAAAGGATATGTTTTTTGCTTTTCCTGATTTATTTTCCCTAATACATGATTTCTAAGCTCTAATATTTTACATATTTCTACATTTTAGTTAGTCAATACAGTGTTATGTAAGAAAAATACAAATAGAAAAAAAAGAGGTTGAAGGGAAGTTCCAAAACATTTTATATGACGTTTTCTATGCTACTTTTTTAATGTTACCTATTGCCAATTATCTTCAAAAATGAGCTTTTGAGTATTTGTTAATTACATTTTATTCAGCTATTAATATTCATTGACAATGATTACACACTTTTCTCAGTTTTTTTTTCATTTTAGTGCTATAGAATAGGAAATATATTAATGCATGGATTTCAAGTTACTCATCTGTTTGCATTCAAAATTTCCAAATTTTATCAAATATAATACACTTGTATATATTATACAGGAACTATTAAAAAAAATTGTAATAAGTATTCTGAGTAATCCCATGTACCAGTACAATGTAGAAGTGTCAGGTAATAAGATATGATGTTCATGAAGCTATTGGCAACTAGAAGCACTTAAGAGAAATTCATCGCATTGTCACGCATTATTTGTCACAAAATAGTTGTAGTCATCAGTCCAGTTTACACAGTACTAATAGTCTTTAGATACAAAATGTGCAGTGGAAAATCATTACCATTTGCATTTCTCAGAAGAACTAGATGGCATCAAATTAAATCATCCAGCTGAAGTTTTAAATTAAGCAGCAAGTAGTACTTTCCGACATACATAGTACTTTCACATAATTTCATTGTAAATTTGGAACTTATTGACACAATTCATTGTGGAAGCAAGAAATATAAATCTCTGCTTGGAGTAGTGAGAGAAGCTCAAGAAGGAATAAATCATGAAAGACTTTTAGGCACAGACATGTGGGCATAAGCTGTTGTTCAGGAAGTGCCTATGCCATGATTGACAGAAACTCAGAAGTATAAGCAGAAAAATATTGTATTTAACTGTACAATGCACTTTCCTCAGTCCCCAGCCCTGTCATAAGCAGAATACAAGGCTGACTAGGCCTTCAACATGACCCAATGTAGCCATATTCTATGTGCTAATTCACCTTGAAACCTTTGTATTCATACTTTCCATAAGTCAAAGTCTCATATGGAGAACAGCATATGTAAAAGAGCTGTGTAGTAGAAACAGAAAATAAGATACAGTAAAGACATTGAGGTGATGTTGATTTCATGGTAATGTAAATCAGTAGTGCTGCAACAAAATAGAACTGATAAATAGGGCACAATTACACTGACTTTTGTTGTTCACTTGGGGATATTTTGTTTGTTTGTTTGGCTTTGCTTTGCCTTGCTTTGCTTTGTTTTTTAGTGAGGGCCTTATAAAAGAAACTTCCTACAGACTTTTCCCCTCTTTAACTTGTTTCTTATTTGTATGCATATATATATATATATATATACTATATCTAAAGCTTGTTTTCCAACTAAGACACCTGCTTATTAGCATTCTCTACTTTCGACTGAAATATATGTTTGATTTTTTATGCTCCATTTCAGAGTGATGTCTTGTAGCACAAGGTTTCTTTTCCAGACTGTCAGTGAAACAAGATGTTTACACTCTGAAACCCTTGTGCCTTTGCTTCAGAAATTCTCTCTGCAGAACATGATGAATGTGCTCACTTTGGAAGGTGATGTAGCACTCTTCATTAGAAAGGATTTTCCCCTTGTGAAATGAAGAATAATGGATGATCTAATTGGAAAGTCCTTGTTACTTTCAGTCTGATCTCACAAACTCATCTTTGACTTGATCTCTGGGCAAAAAAATAAATTTTGCATTTATGCAATGCTATGTATTATTTAAACAACTTGAGTTATAAATAGAGTTAGTGCATGAATCTCTAACAATATAGATATTACTTGTCTATATGCACTCATCTTTTAGCAGCACTTATGACCAAATGAAGTAAGTGTGAGCCTAACTTGTGCCTCTTCAGATACAACTTTGGGGTACACCTTACATGCAGATCTATATGGGGGACTACAGATAATATAAATGGAGCTCTCACTTTCTTCTTCTCATCTAGTGTAAAGGTCTCACAACAGTTTTTAGACCTATGTTTCATAAAGAAAGGAGAGTTGGTACTGGTTGAAAGTTAATACAGAAGATCTACAATTTGGGCAGGGCAGTATTAGTAGCTTTGAACTTAATGACAGAAGGACGTCCATTACAGAATTCAAAGTTATTTCACTCTTTGGTCTCAAAATTGGCAAATGTAACACCTAAGGTCAGTTGTGAGTCTACCTTGTATTTTTATATTATTTATGTTCTATTGGTTTTTGACTGATTCCCCTTTTGGCTTTCATGCCTATTCTCTGCTTAGCCACTAGCAGGAAATTGTATTTGGATCATGTAAATTGATAAGGTAGCCTACAGTTAAAAAATCTTTTTGATTCCAAATTAGTTTTTTGAGTCATACATTATTATCATTCCCTTATCATCATTCATGAAACAGACATCTCCTAATAATTTTATAATTTTAATGAGATAGTGCCCCCAAACACTAGATTAAGTCCTAAAAATTCAAAGACAGATTCACACTAAAACATGCACATGTTAATATGAAAGAGGAAGCATGTAAAAAAAAAAATCTCTGCTGTTGCATAATTCCTATTCAGAGATGGACAGCCATTAAGCAAATAATAACATGGCCTAAGTTGCTCTGGTAGGATTGGCAAATGACCTGTGTCTTTTGCTACTATAGCAGTTAATCAATGTGAAATGAAATTAGGACTTTAAGTTCTAATTGGATGGATATTTTCCAAGGAATACTGAAAATACACCCTCCTGCCAATTATTCACTGTGCAATCACGTTGAAAATTTTGAAAATACTGAAGAACTGGTGTTGCTACAGCTACCTTGGTCTTCAACTCTGTATTTAAAATGAATAAATAAATCATAAATGAACATGAGTCACAGAAGCCAGTAGCCAGAGATATCCAGGATGTGGAATGAGTCTGTTGTGTAGGAAAATTAAGGAAAGGAAGGAAATTGAAGGAAATTAAGAGCATGAACACATTAGATACTACACTTGGGACCTTCACCAAGATTAAAAGCCCTCTTTCAGAAACAGCAGTATTTCTACCGTCTGTTGAACTGCTGGTTGGAAAGAGCACCAAAGTCTTTTCCCATTTCTGGTAATTCCTCCAACCTTGTTGGAAATGTGTGCTGAGAAAATGGCACTAAGTGAAAATCAGTATTTTAGAAGACATTTTTTGTTGGAATAAAATTTCATCACATCAGAAATATGTCACATTCTATTTCCTCTTTTTGTTCTTGCAGTACAATTGAGAAAATAATAAAAGAGGAGAGAGAAAAGGAGAATTACTATCTGTGATCATACTAAAAGACAATTCTAGGTCAAAACGAGCTAAAGAACTGTGAACAGGATTGGAGAAAAAAAAGCATTTCACTGCATACCACTGACTGCCTGAACAAAGTACTGAAATATCCTCTTTAGTATTTTGTTAAGCTATGGAAAAGGCTGAAAAGCTCGTATAATGTTTCTACAATAGCTAACAGAACTACCTAAAGCAGTTCCTTTGGGTGAAACCTGCAGCCAGTTCCTTTTGGGAAGAACTTTCTAGTGTTTCTACAGCAGATATCATTTGGGCATGGTATTAATCACAATGTAGTGGGCACTAGAAGTCAGATGCTGAACTATGAGGCTTCCTGTGCACTTACAGGAAACTGCTAATGGAGTTTTATCTGACCCTGCCAACCGCTTAAGCTGTGTGTGCACTTACACAGTTCATAACAAAGGGTATCCCATGTGATTTATTTAAAGAATTTGCTATTTAAGAAAGTTTCCTGTTGTATTACTCAGGTCTATGCTGAGGAGAACAGAACCCTATCCCTAGAGAAGATAAAGTAGTTAGGCGTCCTTGATATTATTCAAGTCTTGTAATTTTCTTCCATCATTTTTTTTACTGAATTCTTCTTTTGAAACGGCAGCATCAACTAAACAAATCCTTATGACTTGTGCTATATTGTTATCTATAGCAGTGAAAGGAAGGAGGAGACTTCAGAGAATCCAGGACGTAGAAGCCTGGCTCAGGATGGCCTCTGATTTACCTCCTCACACAATTGTTAGGTATGTGGGGTTTTTTTCATCAAAACCAAAAGGGAAAAGGAAGATCCTTTAGCTACAAAGTAGAAAATTTTTCTCTCTGAAAAAATTAATAATAAAAAGATTCACTTCAGGAATATGCTTCAAGAGATTTATTTTGCTAAACACTGCAGGCTTCCTTAGTTAGAAGGATAAAGGCTAAGCATTTCCCTTCACTTTGGGGGCTCCAGTAACTGTTCTTTCTTTTTCCTTCTATTACCAGAATATTTTATTATTTCGACAAATCACTATGCTTCTCCTTCCCAATCTGTTCTGACCTCTGCCTCTTCTTTCTCCCCTCCAATTAATTTTGAATAGATCAAGCCTATGTAATTTTCCTTATAAAGAAGCTTGAATCTATTGCAATTTGTTGAGTAAAATCTTCTGAGCAATCTCTTCACTATATATCCCTTTCATACAAAAAATTAAGGCTAGTTAAACCATGCACTTTTCTCCAGATGGGGCTCAATTTACTGAAGTTGAATATTATATGTTAATAGTTTTCAAATTAGTTCATCGCATATTCTTTGGCACATTTCTTAACTGTTTCTCTTGAAATCAGATTGTACATCCTCTCATTTTCTTGTGAGCTGGTTGTATTAAGAGCTTATGTGTGAAACTGGAAAATTAAAGTAAGCAGATGTTTTGCATTTAATTCTGTCTACATCATTATCTAAAAAACAACAGCATTCTAATATTTTTCTAGTCTCAATCCAAAAAGCATTCCAAAGAATCTAAAAAGAAAGGAAATGATGCAACTAATCTTTGTGGCTTGATACGCAAAACAGGGAGTCTTTTATTCCCTCTTTTTTTTTCTCTCTGTCATTATTATATTTTTTTGGTAAATGGTCAATTAAAATCTCTACTCGCTACTTTACAAAGCCAGGATTGTCACTGTACCAACATTTGCAGATGGTAATTGCTGTTTCATTTGCTGGCTGTACATCAATAAAAGCTAAGACTGTTCCACTAAGGTAGCACAAAGCTTTTAGTAAGTCAGCAGTTTTCTGCCTACAAAAAAATAATTGTCTGAATGTAGGTCACTGTATTTTACTGTCTGCCTAGAGAAAAGTAGCTACAGAATTTGGGACCAGTTTCTGCTACACAATGATTTTAATATCCAAACAAGTTCTGCCATAAAAAAAAAAAAGCTATATTGTGCATAATATAGAACAAATGCAAATTTAGATATAAATATAGTATATAAAGAACTAGGAATATCCATAATTCAAACTGAAAATTATGTTCTATTTCTTTTACAGAACTGTCTGAATTATTATTGAAATTGGTGAATATTTTATTCAAAATGATCAGTAGAGGCTACTTTATTACCACTGTGTGTTGTGGGGGACAAAATTATAACTAGATTCAAAAAGGTGAATTCATGGAAGACATACTGCTAGCTATTAAAAGACATGGTCCAAATGCTGCCTAATGAATGGCTGACAGAACCTGGAAAGGTGTACTGGGAGAAGGATTACTCTATAATTAAGTCCTTTCCCAAACCTCTACTACTGTTGACAGTGAAGGGAAGGTCAATGAGCTAGATGGTCACTGTGTTCATGTCCACAGTGTTTAATAAAGTGCTGTGTCAATGAGCAATCTAAGGCAGACAGTATGGGGGTGGCCCTTAGTCCTCACCATCAGAGTTACCAGGTTTCACATTGGATTAGTTGTACTCTCCTCCCAGAGATGCTCTATGCTCCCACACCACCTTAGGGACACGGTTTAAGAGGCATGATGGTGATGAGTTTGTGATTGGACTTGATGATCCTGAAGGTCTTTTTCAACAATAATGTTTCTATGATTCTACCATCATGCCAGAAAGATAGTGTTCACGGACTTCCATGCTCATGATCGCAGGTCCCATAGAGGCCATTTCACAATGTCAGACCATCCTCTTGCCATTAAACACCAGATATTCTAACACTGCTGCTTATAGGCTCAGGAACAGACCCAGTTTCATTTCTGTTCCTGCTCATGTTTCTCTTCATTTATCATACTCTCTACTCTCACTTATCATCAAGTGACACTACGATGTCCACTGCCTAAGCTGTTCTGGAATTTGGTCATGAGTGCAATCATCACCACTATGAAGACACGTAGTGGACTTATTCCTGCAGCTGCAGAAGACACTGTGGGAGAACATCCCAAAGGCTTCTGACTTCTTCTGTGTATTTTATTTTCCCTCTCTGTAGTAGAAGACACAGACAGATACCTTTATAGTAGTAGCTGCCTCACTCCAGATCAACTATAAGGGAGGTCTAGACCTTACAAACATGGGCTGATGGCCTTTGTGACACTGGACAACCAGCTAAAATGCTGCAAAACTTTTGGATAGGGATGAATAAAATAAATTTGGTGTTATGTGCTGATTTCTTGTCTTTGCTATCAAATCTTGGAGAGCACAAGTGGGTTCAAGGGGGTGTGTGTTGCTTTATGAAACCTTGTAACTTCCAACTCGTATAAGCAGGAGATTGTCAGTATGGAATGGACAAAGATGTGATCGAGGTCACCAAGGTGGTTCTCCAAATTCTCCAACTTTCGGTAATGTAAGTGGGAGACACAAATTAAAAATATCCTGACTTTTTATTCTGGATTCCTGAGCTATGTGGAGGCAGCCGGTGGGAAGCATGCCTAGTGCTCTCCTCCATCACATACAGCTATGTAAATATCAGATGCTACTAGGTGCACCACTAAGGTGGATTTGTGAACATCTTACCAGGCATTCCTGGAAGGATTTGTCATCATCATGTTTTCCTGATCTTTGATCTCAGACAAATTCATATCCTTAACTAACTGAGGCAGGAACAATGTCCCTGACAATGACATAAGCCAAACCTATTCTAGCTGTGCTGTAATGCAAGAAAATATCTTGTTTCTACCACTAGCTGTGCTGTAATGCAAGAAAATATCTTGTTTCTACCAAGAGTTTTGAGTAGCAAATAAAGAGACCTTTGCACACACTTAAAATTTAGCTTCTCCTTAAAATGAGGTTTCTGATAATGTGACCTTTACAAATGTCTCTGAGGTATAACACAATGCTTCTCAGAGATAGATAAGCTAATTCTAATCGAGTTCACTCATTAGGTTTCAAAAGTAGCATTGCATTTACACATTGCTCTGCTTGAAATAGCATGTTAAGTATATTAGGTGCAAGGCTATTAGCAAAGTAGTAAATCAAGTTCTTCTCTCTCTTCTCTGTAAAACTTAGATGAGATTCATCAACTTAAATATCTTTTATCTGTTACCAGCATTTTCAACAATCTTGGGGGAAATTTTAAGTCCAATTGAATTTTTGCTATTCCCTTCTTACAAACAGCAACATTTCCTAAACCTTTATTTTATAAAAGCTTTCTGTGAGCAACAACTTTCTGATTTTTTTTTTCTGAAATCATTTATTCCATAAAATATTAATCATGACAAAATCATTCCTTATATTTTAATTTCTACATATTCTGACCTCTTGAATGCAGCGTTTATCAGGTTTCCTATATTCATTTATTAAAATGTAGATATTTTAAGAATGTATAAGCATACATATCTTCCACAATCAATGCTTACTTACTTAAAGCTAATGTAAAATCTTAGAACATTGTACAGCTTGAAGAACTTAGAGGAACGATG
Organism: Rhynchotus rufescens; assembly: GCA_032273925.1. Lineage (NCBI taxonomy): Eukaryota > Metazoa > Chordata > Aves > Tinamiformes > Tinamidae > Rhynchotus > Rhynchotus rufescens. The sequence continues at coordinate 8,779 of JAVCKT010050377.1, forward strand.
CTGATTTATTATTTTCCAGTCTCCCAAAGCAAAGAAAATGAAAGATATGCATTGCTCCGACAGAGGTGAAAGTAATTTTAATTTGGTTTTGTGCTTTTCTTTGAACAGAGATTTTTCATCTTAGCTGGTACCTAAAATAAGCTTAGCCTCATCTCAAACTTTTAAAGCTCACATCCTGTAATGTTGAAATCAATGACATGTTGAATTTAATGACAAAGTATTCATTGACTTCCATGGAAATAAGTCTCATATCTGCATTAATTCCTCTTCCTGTGAATTCAGTTTTCATCTCCTTCTTCTTCCATCTGCAAAGGAATCTATTTCGTTATGATGGACATTCATAAAGTATGTCCTGCATATTCCAAGTCAGAAAGATAATTTATTATTTAAAGGAATTGTACTTAGAATTGGAAACATTCCTTTTTTTTTTTTTTTTTTAAATACTGTTTGACATCTAAACGGAAATTAATTCCTATGAAGAACACACACACTATTTAGGAAAAGATGTATGCAGCATGTCAGGGAGATAGATGTTTTGAACTGTCTCTATCTACATGGAGAAATATTGCATACTTAAAGGAATTCAAAGGAAAAAAATCAAGGAATTTGTGTTTCAACATTAAATCTCTTCTAAAATGGTACAGAAAAGACTAGTTTATGTAAGATGATGGACATGACTGGTCTCCTTTGTAACAAAAATATATATACATATATAATTTAACTGATTTTACTTTCTCATGTCCCTGTAGAAATGCTACCCAAATTCATTGAAATTGTTTATTGTGAAATAAAATAGCTTTGCAAAATCCTATATATTTTTTTCCTCGTATATATATATAAAGTACAGAATGTTTTTCTGTGGAAACAAGGGTTATACAATCTTGCTATCTGTGAATATAACACCCCATCAACATCAAACCATCCTGAACTAGATTTATTAGAAGAGCAGAAGACTCAAAGCTAATTAGATTCTTAGAAGTGTGATGGAGTGAATAAGTAGAGGGAAAAGACCCTGCAAGGACATGTGAGCTCTCACTTTATTAGATATGAAATGATCCACATGTAAGAAAATCTTCTAAATGCTTCACCTATGACTATAGATGAAACTCTGTTAAACTCTGAGACCCTCTTAGTTACAAGAAAAATTGACCATGGGATATAGAAATGTAAGTGGCAGTAGCTCTGGTGGACTTATTTGTTTTTCCATTAACATCAATGCAATGAAAGTGCAAATAACTCTTCAGCATGTTTCAGCAAAGCTGCATTTAAGAGCTGCAGTCAGGATAAGTAATTCAAAGAGAAATGAGGGTGTTTCACCCCTTTCAGGGCTGAGAATGTAAAATATTATTTTATACTGACCCTAGCCTTTCATTGTTTCTTAGTCAATAGGCATATATTTTTTTCTGTTATATTTTCCATCCTTGTGGTTGTTCTTTGTAATGAATACCAGAGAATAACTGTCAAATCTTTCTTTAAAAAAACAAAAACAAAAACTGATTGATTTTATAAACACTTTTTATAGCTGTGAGTATACAAGTTCTACTACTCAGCTTAGTAAGAGAGCTTATTCCCTATTGGCATCACATCTTAGAAAAATTTACCTTGCTTTCCTTTCCTTCTACACTATGAGGTATTGATTTTGGCCAGACACAGCTCTTAAAACTTGACAACCTTAATATGGTTTGACTAAAGCTATTCAAATTGAAGTGCTTTAATTTTTAATTTAGATATAGATCTCATTATTCTTTTCTAGATTTTCCACAGGTAGGTCTTTCTTGACATGAAAGTCCATGTAAGATCCTAACTGTTTTAGGTAAAGCTATTACTTGTCCTGAGTTTACATTTGAGGGTTCATGTACTATTTTGCAATCATATCACATTTTGCATGTTCATTTAGTTTGTAATCCTGTATGATTCTTCAAGTCTTTTCTGTGTAACTCCTGCTTAACTAGTTATTCCCCTCATGTATTCAAAACATTTTTCCAACAATCAAGGTTGTTCTGAGTGCCAATTCTGTCTTCAAAAATAATAACAATCTCTCCCAACTTTTTATCACCTGAAAACATGAAAACATCTATAACATCTTCCAGATCATTAAGAAAGGAAAAGTGAAATAGGAAAAGGTCTAGGGAAGACCACTTCAAAACCTAATTTTATAGCATCCTCAATTTTTACATTTTACACTTTACTGTTGATAACTGTTCTCTGAATATGTTTTTCCTATCAATTCAGCATCTAACGGTGCTGAACCATCCTACGGTGGTCTAACCTGAATAGATTTCTAACAAATCTATCCTAGCTGTTTTCTCCCACAATCATGAACACAAATCTGATTGCTTGTTCCAAAATATTTCTGGGCAATAAATTATTCTTCAAGAGATGATTTTCCTCTTTTCAGCAAGTTATAATCTTGTACTACGTGTTCCCATTTCTCCTGTTTTAATACTTCTCTGTGTTGTCCTTAGTGACTCTAAAGATTTTGTCAGATACTTCAGTGACTGCTAAATTCAGCCATGTATGACACATCTGAGTTGACTGCATGCTATCTAGACTCTCCCTTTCTCACCCAGTGCTGTCATTGATGCTAACTGTTAGCTATATGTCAGCAACTGATTTTTTTAGTGAAGACTGATGCAGTAGGCATCTTCATTTTGTTTTTTTGAGGGTTGTCTGCTATTTTCCATTTCAGTTAAGGACCTTTCCTTGGTCTTTCTTTTGCTTCCAAAGCTCTAAGAGAGATATTGTGTCATTTCTCATCCTTATTTGTCACACATTACTGTGAGCCTTGAATTTTATTATTTTGTCTCTAGGCACACACTTATCTATGAGGAGGTGTTTTTTTTTGTTGTTTTTTTTTTTTTTTACTTTTCAGTAGTCAGTCAAAAATGGTCAATAATGTTGTGTTGTCTGTTTTCACTAATAAATATCTAAACAGTTAAAACTCCCCATTATTCCCCCATGAATCCCACCTTCATTTTCACCAGAAGAATTGTGTTCTTATAAAAAGCCTCATCTACCTGAGCTTAGATCATAGATCACCATAACAATAGTAAGCATGTTTCTTCTCTCAGGAACAAAGTTGAGAGTTGGAGCAATGGAAGGCTTACTGATCTAGAAGGTAATTCACATCTCTACCATCATTTCAATTTAACTTAAACCTCTCTGCAAGGATATGAGTCAGTCTGGCTAGAATGATTAGGTAAGGTTTTTTGTATAATAGCTACTGTATAGTATTTGAGGCTTATCACTACTCCTAGGTCTCCATTTTTATTTCTAGTAATTAGCATTATTTGAACAACTTTTAAGATACTCTGAGGTGTTATAAGTTTTATCCCTTTTAGTCATGATTTTGTTTGCTTCCTTTTTAATTTTTTTTTAACAGATTCCTATTCAAATCAACATTTTTTCAGTTCATTTTGAAGTAAATGCAGATATTTTCTGCTGAAATTTTAATCTATAAACATTTCATAAGATTTGTGATCTGTATAATATTTGTTTCCGATGTAATGGCTGGCACTGGAGGAAAATGGAAAACAAAACAAAACAAAACAAACAAACAAACAAACAAAAAAACCAGAAAAGCCTATTAGTCTAGAGAGCCTGAATGCCTTGCCAAGCATCAATGACAGGCCTTCTTGGACAAGACTCTGTATTGGACAAGAACTGAGTGCTGGTGAGCACACTTATGCATTTATTATCTTAGAAGCGAGAGGGCGAAGAACAAATGAACACTTTCAAGGCAGACAAAAGAGAAGAATTATCTGTTTTCTAGAGCAAGAGATGCCAAGCTGAAGCATGTGCATTATCAGAGCTCCTATTGCAGAAAGGAATCTCTGTGAATGGTAGGAACCTTGAATTAGACCTGTATGTCAGAGAGCAGCTTTCAATACTGAGGTAATCAGCACCCCTGATGTTGCCATGCTCCCCTCAGTTGGGTTATTAGTTTAGCCTTGTTTCTTCTGACTCAGAAAACAATTAAATTTATTCTCAGGATTCTAGATGTGTGGTATAGAGCTCCATTAGACTATTAGTGCTGTTGCCACATTTCTTCAAGCTTCTGCTTAGAAGTTTCAGGACTCCTTTTTTTTTTTTTTTTTTTTTTTGTAAACCAAAGCCAGTCATACTCTCTGAAAAAATAATACAATTGGCTTATTGGATTTACTTCTCCCTCATTTTGCTGAATTTAATAGGATTACAAGCACTGTAGCTCTCTCTATCACAAATATATATCACAATATACAGCTCAATCACAAATATAGAGAGAATTCATCTTGCATGAATTCAGAGTGGAATACAGGACATCCCACAGAAGAAAAAGAGCCCATAGAAAAGCAGAATATAGAAGGACAAGAACACCAGACAACATCACCTTATAACAGGAAAATATAATTTTCAGTACCAATAGAAGATAGATTTTTGTCATGGTTCTGGAATGAAAAGAGGTTTCTTGAATGTTTTTAACCTGAATGTTTTAATTCGAATGAAGATTTTTTTGATGTCCTCAATGAACCTAGCTAACATATATCAGGCTGAAATACCGCTTATGCTAATTGGTGATATTCTACTCACCTTTCAAATTTTATTTTCACAGTGAAATATCTCGTGCATGTATGAACAAATCACAGCCAATGCAGAGGAACTCAATGCTTTGTTGAAGAGATCTGCCTTAGCTGAAAACATCAGAGATGATGATAGCTTTGCTAATAGTGCCAGTTCTTTGAAGGTGAAAGGAGAGCACCTGACACAGCAAGACAAGTGTTAAAATTCTGAAAATGTGGATGACTTCATGCTAAGACTTACATGTTTGTAAAATTACTTACACAGTCAGAAAAGACCAGAATCAGTCAGTTGCTGAATCAGTCATAAAGGACCTAATACCATCTAATCTTTTCTTGCAGCATAACAGACCCTAGATGTAGACAGTGGCTTAAAACATGTATGCTGTTTTTGCTTCCAGACAGGAAGTTACACTGAGAGAAAAAAAGTTCTCAATTTTGCTTCTGATAAAGACAGTAATGGAACAGAATGGCACCTTGCACTCTATCTGTGGAAGGTAGAGAAAGATTATAGCCAAAGCTCAAGCTCCATGAGCTCGTTGAATGAGAAAGCAACCTCATATAAGCATAGCACCTTTAATTCTTCTCCCCAAACTTCATCCAAGTGATAGAAGTACAGGAGTGGCACCAAGTCTTTTGCCCTCTCCTCCCTTCTCACTCTCTAATGAGTGTGAGGCTCTCTGGCTTTAGCACAGGCTATGTAGAAGAAAACTTCTACTCTCAATCGTTAGTTGTAGGACTTGCCAGCAGCATTAGTAGTCATTATTCTGCTGAACAAGCTTAACATAGAGACAGTGAAACCCATGAGAGAGCTGCCTTGCAGAGAGCAGGCTGAAAATATATGCTAGTGGGAGCAAAAATGTCCATGAGACTTTTATGGCTGCGGGGCAAAATTGTGAATAACTGCTTATTGAGACAAAAATGCAGGACAAATTCAGTGAATTGCGAAAGAGTGTCCTAAAGTGTACTCAGCTGGTTCAAGATGCTTGGTGCAGTGAACCAAAGACCAAAATCAGGTACATCAATGACATACAATATAAATTTAGACCATATGTCAATCCATATGTCTGTCTTCTCAAAATAAATATTTTGTCTTGCCTCTTCTAAGCCTGTTCTAGAATCTGCTCCCTTATTTTGGCATACATTTAAATCTAATTAATTTGTTGAAATTCATTGCTTTAAACTAGAACATACTTTAAACTAGAACTCCTATTCAGAAAGTCATTTAAAAAGTAGTTTTAAATATATTTTCACAAACTTATTGGGAAAGGATTCTTGAGGTGCAGCAATATTTGCATTTTGTTTAATGTTTATTCAACTGAGTTCCAAGCAACACCTTTTTTTTTCTTTTTTTTTAATTGCTATGCCCTTTTATTTGATTTTCCTGCTCCTCCTTGTTTTCTTGCTTCCTGCTTTTGAAATTTAGTACATCTCTGTCTCTTTGTTTTGTATGTTGATTTGCTAATGTGAATCCATACTTTTTTGTTTACCTAGTTCTTCCTGTTAGGATGCTGTGCTTAGTAGGTAATGTATGAAAAAGAAATATTCAAGGAAAGAGACAAAACAAGAAAAGTCAGAAAATACTGCAGAGATGACTTATAAGTAGTGATTACTGGACCAATATTTGACATAAAAGATGTTTAATACATTAACGAAAAAAATACATCTTACATATCACTGCCTCTTTTCTCATAAGGCCTGTATATTCATGGTATATTTTCTGTTTGAATAGGTAGTTCCTCTCTGCAATAGCTTGTGTGTATGGCCTTGTCTGTCCCTCTAGTTTAGCCCTTCCATTTCTGAAGCAGCTGGGTTTTGGGTACAGCAGTGGTAGCATTAATGATTTTAGCTGATGGGATTTCAGCAGAAAATTTTGTAGTAGGTGAGTGGGTGTGTTAGTATATAATGTAACAAAGATTTAAGAAAACAATATCATTAAAAAAAAAGAAAATACACATTGAAGTACAGAAAATATGGCCATTTACAGGGTAAGTGACCTAGTAATTTTAGCTTATTGTCCTTTTTGCACTTAGCAAATGCCCATCTCAGACAGTCTGAGCTAGTCTAAGTGTCTCCCCACAGAGGTAGTCTAGGACCTGTGCAGGCAAAGAGAACTCCCCACTCCAGGATCCTGGTGTGCTGGGCTTGACACAAGCATTTGGTGTTTCTGTGCTTAGTGCAAGAAGAAAAAGAGATTCAGAAAGATTTTACCAAAGTAAAATTTGAGTAAGGATGGAACCTGGTGTCCCCAAGATGAGAGCTTACCCTGAGACAGGATCTTCCCCTGCAGTTTGAGCATTTAGGTTGTTATAAGAATTCTTATGCTTCGAATGTTTTAACACTCCTAGAAATGTCAAGCAATATCATGATGGTGACATAACATTGCTGATTTCATTTTCTATGGCATGAAATATTGTATTCTTCTTTTTTTTCCCTTTTTTTTCTGTGTATTTCTTAATTGCACATTTTATCTGGAAAATTAAACCCTGTTCTTCTTTTCTCAGCTAACGTTTCCTGCTGCTATAGTCATATTGTGTATATTTCTGATAAGATACTGTCTAAGTTCACAGGAGAATTTGGAGGAAATAAAAAATGATCTTATCCTGATGAAATATTCATTGCCATTGAAATATTTTTGCTTTGGTCGTGTCTATGTCTCAATTAGCACATTACATGGGAGATGATTTAGGACACACTTTTGTGCAATAAGTAATTATAAATGATTAAAGTAGATGAGAGCACAATTTATAAGGGTCACAAAGTACTGGCAGAAACAATTGCCAACTTCTTGTGAGTTTTTTTTTTTTTAAGTTGTCTCATTAAGGTTATGTGCCTTCTAACATTTTTCTCTCATAGCTTATAATAAATATCTGTGAATGAGTCTTTGAGTCCAAAGTCTCTGGGCTTGTAAAGACTTTAATTTATTGAAAGATGGCACTAAAGGTCAAAGTTGGTAATTTTTAAGGATTTATACAATGATGTGTCCAAGCTTTCATTGAAGTGAAATGGAAGTTATGATTGGAATATTGAAGGGAAGTGGAATGACCTAGTAGCATATTTTATCAAATGTCAATGAAATATGTGTCTCTAGATATATATTTCTGCTTCAGCAGCTTTGAAACTCCAGGACATAAGAGACAGTTCTTTTGTATGGAACTTTGATAGTGAATGTTACTTTCAGTCGACACTGTGTGGTAGGATCTATAGGGACACAGGGGATTTTTTCCTTTTGTAGAGTATATTTGCAAACAGTGCTTCTTGAAATCGGGCTTAAGAATTTATCTATGAGTGCTGCAGCAGAGCTTCTGTCCAGGAGTAGCCTCCAAGGGCAAGTACAACTAAGATACGAGCTTAAGAAAGTCATCTCAGTATGCTAGCTCTTCCCTTCCTAGGCACCCTTACTTTTTCCGTTGCATCCATGATGTTCCTCAGCCTTTTCTTATAATAATATTTTCTTATGCTGTTTGTTATAACAATATTTTATTTTATTTTATTTTATTTTATTTTATTTTATTTTATTTTATTTTA
>JAVCKT010050428.1:0-16857 GCA_032273925.1 Rhynchotus rufescens
CAATGTAGGAAAGTTAAAAATAATCTGCTGTTATGAATATAACTGTAGAAGCCTCTGGCTCATCGCCATATAATTTAGGGACTCAAATTTCTGATAAAATTTTATTTTCCCTGCATTCACCAATACAAGCAAGTACTTTCTTATTACAGATGTGTGGAACTGAGGCATCAAGTAGGCCAAGGTACCCAAGAATTCTTCTCTAATTCATACTATACTAATCTGTCTCCCTTACAACTCTCAGAAAATGCAAATTGGAAAATAATATCCAAATTACAGTGGACAACAGCTCAAAGATCCATTTATGTTTACAAAAAGCGACATGCACATTTTTTACAAAAACACAAAAAAACTCAGATAATACTCATGAGATGAATATTTAAGTGGATGGATACTATTGCTTCTGTAGTTTGGATGAATGCTTAACATTTTTGAAAAAATATTTATTATATTATTTACTCTAAGCTTCAGATTTCTACAATAATGGAATGGTATTCTTCTCATATATACTCTGTATAGTAATAGGTCTTAGGTCCTCCATAATCTCTCTTAAAATTTATGTATACCTAACCGTTTGTACACCTAACCCATTTTCCTCTTCATGAAACTATTTTGATAAGTTTACAAAGTCAGTTTCCTTCAATAGACGCCATTCAAACTTTTAGATGTTTTATTTTTGGAGTGAGAATAATATTTTCCAAAAGCCTTCTTCACACTCTGTCCACAATTTCCTCTGCATCATTAAAACTCAAATGATTACAAACACTACTGCTTATTCAGCTTTCATTACAGTTCAGTAGCTGTCCAATTTAGTATTTTAAGAGACAGTAATTTTCCAGAGATGATGCTTTAGGTCTATTTTGACCGAAGTAAATTTTTGAGAAAATAGGTGGCAAAATAGTGAATTTGTATACATACATGCTCTTTCATTCTACCTTTTCTCACATTAACAGAAGTTGAACAAGCATAATAAATTGAATGTATTTCTCTTACATATTATCATGGTTTTGTACCCTTGTCATTATCTGCTGCCTTACATGGCATACCTAACACTGTAGTAAGAATAGCAAATTTGACTATATATGTAGGCAAATATAATAAAACTCAATGAACACAAATTGACTGCATATCAAAGGCCAAGAAAAATGGGAAGAAGGTTTAAGAGAATGGCATGAGCCATTAAGTCACAACACATCTCTATGATGCTTCTCAGGATGCCCACATTAGGAAAAAACAAAGGATGGCCCATATCCAGATTAAAACAAAGATATAAGGCATGAAGAAATAACGGCAGAAAATTGGAAAGCAAGTTTGGTTCCTTGATACATCTAGAGGAGAAAACCAAGGACAGCAAGTAAATTCAAATACTCAGCAGTGAAACAACATGGAGAGGTGAAAAGTGATAATCACCATTAACTCCAAAATGGCGAAGAAAAACAAAACAAAAAAACAACAAAACCACCTACATTTTAATCCAGAACCAGCTAGCCAACAAAAGAAGATTAGATAGAAGGACTGACTAGTTATTCTTTGCCCTGTATCTGATTGCATGAAATCTTGGATAACTTCAGTATAACTGTTTTTATGTCTGAGTTTTGGGCAAACCTACTGGACAAGTTACATGAGTGTGTAATATTGGAACATAAGCATAATAAATTGGCTTTATTTTAACCTTCACCTCCTAGAAGTCACATTAAGAGTGTTTACATTTTTGCTACTATGTCACAACGTTTCCATCACAAATAGACTAATTTTGACAATGACATCAATTTATACTTTTGCAGTGATACACCTTTCAGTAATAGCTTTTCACCCTTTTTGTACAATATCTTGAATCTTATTCCCTCACCTTCATATTTTATCCATCTTGAATGTTGTTTCCAAGAGGACATTCACTCACTAATGTGAGGGAATCCTTCCAAGAATCCTTCCAAGATGACACTCTCTCACAATCTGCTCTCCAGATTGTATCTTATTCTTAGGACACAGAAGACAGCCTGATATTACTCATAGAAGAGCTCACCACGACATCCTTAGTTATCAATCCTCTTTCTCAGATGTACCATGATCACACTGGATATACATTCCAAAGCATACAGAATTGTTTGGCTTAAAATAAACAATAGTATTTACTTTTGTCTCCTACAATACTATGGCCACTGGGGTAAATAGAAATTTTGGGTATAAACAGCCCTTGGAAAACTGCTGCTTTGTGTCTAGGAAGAGAGAGATCCTGTTACTAGATAAACGTTATAATCTCTTATAAGCATGCCAGGCCACCTCCTTTTTTTTTTTTTTTTTTTTTTTTGACTCATATTTACCTCCAAATCATTAAGATCAACATAAACTATAATTCAGGAAAAGTGTAATAACTTTTACATTTTCAAAATCAATATTATTTTCAATTTCAGGGTCAGAAAAAAAGTCTGATGCAATCACGACTGCACTAAATCTACTCAGGATTTGCACTCTTTCTCCATCCCACCTAGCAAGAATAAAAACATGAATCTTTCCATATTAAACAACCTACAGGGCCCCTCTTTGACTGCCAGTTAGAAATCCCTTGTCATAAGAACTTTTTTCATTTTCATTTCCAGAGGGAACAACCTGACTTTTCCCAAATCTACCTGTCTTTATCTATTTTATGTCTCTACATCTTTTGAATGCCTTCCCATCCATATAATGAAAAGCACATTTACAAAACCAGCAAACAAACAAACAAAACCCTACAAGCTCAGAAACTAAACTTATATTTGAGGTCTATCATGAATGTTGGTGTTTGATTAGAACTGTTGGAGTGATTGTTTTAAGACGTGAGCATTGGCAGAGGTTGCAGACAAGATATAATGATAGGTGAAGAATTAAGTCAGTTGGTATGGACTATTTCAGTAAACAACACCTCTCTGGACTAATGATTTTTCATATCTGGAAAAAAAAATCTAAAGATTTGAAGTTTGAGCTTGATGAATTTTGGCATGGCACAATGATTTGACCACCTCTGAGTCCAATCTAACACTAGCTCTCTACTTGTCTTAGGGTCCACGTTTTTTCCAAAGTCAACAGTAGAACTTTCTTTTATTTGGAGCTTTCTTCTACAGGTTTATTGTAAATATATATAATTGCTTGTATTTACACATCTCATAACACAATGTTAAAATGTTAGCCACAGCATAGAAAGTTCCTATTTTAAGATAAGCAGTTTAATTTTGTTTAGAATAAAAATTTAGTCTAGAGTAATGAGAAATTATCATATAATTGTTTAACTTAATAGGATGGCAAAAGCATTTCATTAGCATATTCAGATTCTTTAAAAGCTTCAAATACACATCCTTAGGTAATTTTATGTTTGCTTAGTCTTTCTAAGATTATGGATATCCATATGAGAATCAGATGTTTGCATAAGAATAAGTAGTATTAATTCTCCATATGATATTAAAGACATCATTGTTTTAGTTTCATCACAGTTGTTGGCATGAATATTATGTTACAGGGCATGAATTAGCTTTCTAGCTTTGCGTTACTGCTTTCTAATAATCTGCTAAAAAAAAGTGTCAAATTATCTTTATTGTCCTCATGGCAGCAGCTCTTCATAATGAATATACCTCTAATGACAGAAACCAGAATATCTTATCCTCAGCAGGGATCGTAATACAAAGTTGTCAAGAACACTTCACAGGTCATAGTTGGCTGTACTACAGTTTAACTTATATCCAAACACTGTGAAAAGATCTGGAAAGAAAGAAGAAGAAATAAAAGTATTTGTGTGATTTCAGAGAGGAAGAAGCAAGAATAAGTTTTAAAAATAGTTTGGAGATAAAAAAAATAGCTTTTATTAATTAGAGCATGATCTGTACATTTGAAATCTTTCTCAGGTTAGAAAATCTTTTTCCTATCTGTTTCAATGCAGAGGTTTCACATTCCAAGTGACTTCTGACTACCCAGGGAAGAGATATAACAAGTCATTTTAACCTGCTTAAGTATTTATAAAGCAATTGCATAGATAAACAGAATTTAGGTCTTAATAGACATCATAGAACTGATCTGAGGTTTTTTGTTCTGTTTGATACCCACTGCCAACATTCCATTTGCAAATATCTCTCAAAGCACCAAAAACCTGACACACAACATAACAGATGCATCAGCATAACTTTGGATAAATTTATTATGCACCCAGAATAGCTAATTCACTCTTGATTGTATTGCCACTTACTCGTGCAGTTTCTATAATGATTTAAAGAATTTATGGCAATAAATTTTGTTTCAAACCATGACTCTTAAGTTCCAAACTAATTAAATGTGCTCTTTCTTTTTTCATTGCATCTGTTTGCAGTTACATTTTTTCCACTATCTTAAGCTATTCTTCCTCTTTTGCTTCTCATTATACATAACTGAAGGATTAAAACATTTTTTTTTTTAGGTACAGCATTAGTTATATATTTCAGAAAGATGAAGAAGCCAAAGCACATACTATATTTCTATTGGGATATTTGTGTTATTAGCATTTCTTTCCCTCACAAGAGATACATCATTCAGATTTATGAAATCTCTATAGAACATTAAGTATGCAAATACTTGGCTTGTTCATCTCTGAAATCTAGATTATCTCAAATACTTTAAAATTAGCAATGGGTGATAAGTATTTTACAAATGATTCAAAATGGAGGGGAAACTTCACAACTTACTTTCATCAAGATTCATAGCAAATTAGAATTTGTACAGCAGAAAGCTAACACAAAACTGGGAGGCAAGTAACAAATATTACTTTTACAACAAGGTCAAGAAAATAAATTCCCTGAAAATAAATAAAGTTTCTTAGGTTGATGAAGTTTACCAGCATGATCTGCATAACAGAGGATTTCAGTACCAGGGCTGGATATATCTGATGCCAGCAGTAGATTACACAAAGCAATAGTCAATGTGCTTTAGTTACCACAGTCAAAACTTTAGAAGCTTGTGCAGACTGCTCCTAGACAAAGATTTCTAAATTAGTTTAAAATTCTTTATATAGAGACATTGAGACCCTTTAGGTACTGAAAGGGACATTTAGGACAGCTTTTTATGATACTAAAGTATAAAAAGGAACCACAGCTTAGAGTTGTAAAAGTGTGTCAAGACTAGAGATTAACCTTAGTCAATGCATTTCAAAAAGTATCAAGATGATATTCGGGAGTAAAAGTGAGGCTGAAATTTAGACAGATGAGAATTAATAAAAACAAAACAAAGTAGAACGAAACTTGGATGGGGTAAAAATAAGAAGAACGTTAAAACATTTTATGGGTTCAGTAAGTACCATGTAGGTTTACACCATGCAGTTTGCCCATGATAAACCAGTTAAGAAGTTCAGAACAGAAAACAGTTCACAGAACACTTTCAAAATTTGCAAAACAGACACACCAGAAAAGAAACCATCTCTGACAAATAAATTAATCCTGCAGAATTAGGTGCTGTAATATCTTACAGCACAACCAAGGATATGAAAGATACATTTAAATGATCAATTTACAAATGCTACAAGGAAGAATAGATTGTTATAAATATGCTGAAAGTTCACAATACTTCAAGCTACAGAACTTGAACGAAGAAAGACTTCAGAACAATGATAAAGCAGCATTATAATTCAAATGTTAAAGAAAGGAATGAATGCAACTGCAACAAGCCATGAAATATATTCTTTTCGATAAGAAGTGTTTTGATGCCATCAATCTAAACAGAACTAAGTGTTAAGGAGAATAGGAGAATGGCAGCCTGATATTAAGGCTCAGATGTTTATATAGTAAATAGGTATTACAAGAAAAGTAGGTAAAAAAGTAAAGGTGTAAAAAAGTAGGAACAAAAATTACTAATGATAAACTTCATCTATTTTAATAAAGCATTTCCTCAATTCTATCTCAACTCAGAATCCTTTACATTATGAATCTGGAATTCATATATCATTTCCAACATAATATGTGATGGAAGAGTTGAAAAGCTAAAAAAGACTCCAAATAAATCTCAGAACCTTTCAGAAGGCAAATACCTCAGAAAGATTCAGTGTTAAACAGCAAGTGCTAGCATGTGTGGGAGAAATCGTCAGCTCCTTTCCCCATCATTATACAGAAGGGAGAAACCAGGCAGCCAGAAGGTGTGAGCAGGCAGGTTAGGATCAGTGAGGGAATTCTCCTGGGAGAGGGAAGCCCTTGGGAGAAGGAAGAGCAAAAGACTGAATTTTAAAGGCTAGTTCAAGTGCTATTTGTAAAGCAGCGTCTTTTTCCCTGTCCTCACCCCTCCCCTAAAAGAAACAAGAAACTCTCTTTTGATGGAACTCAGGAACAAATTCACTTACACTTGTTCAAAGTGGTAAAGTTGTCAACAAGACTGTTTCTCTGTAGTCAACATCTCTCAGGAAGGTTTTGAAGTTTAGTTACAAAATAGTTTTCCCTTCCAAGCAGGAAAATAATTTTAAAGGAAATGGTCATAAGGTCATAACAGGATTCCCTTTTTTGCTGCTGAGACACTCCATAACTCCACACTAATATTCAAATAAAACTATGAACAGTGTTCCAAACTTCTACAGACAGTTATTTCTATGATCTGTAATTCTTACAGCAAGCTTTCCATCCGTTTCACTTTAAACTTTCCAAGGATGCATGTGTGAGAAAAAAAAAAAAATTACTTGTGTGGTACCAGTGGTTTTTCATCATCTGATAACACTGTTCTCAGTCTTTTAAAATCCAGACTTCCAGCTGTTTCCTCCCTCCTTAGAAACTCTTCAGGGCCAGTAATCTTCACCCAAAGCTGTGAATGGGCTCCAAGTGCATCTGTATATGTCAGTTTAGCTGACCCATTTTATAATATTATTGGCCTCAATGTATCACGTCTGTTACCTATGTAAAGAGGGAGACTAACTGTTACAAAGATCAGGTGCCAAACACCAAGTCACAGCTGTTTACTGAACAGATGGGAAAGGTTATTGTATTTGAATATTTCATTATTAGTGAGACAGGTCACACAGCAAGTCATTACTCATCTGTTTACAGGCACTTTATCCAATGTAAAAGGCAATTTTTGATTTACTTTCTTTTTCTACACCTTGAAAGTTTGCATCAATGACAAGGTCAGCCATTTTCATACTGAAAATATCCTTAATTTGTAAATTATATTTCAGTGCAAACAGATGGCATAATAAAACTAGCTTTTGTTCAGAGATCTACGCTTAGATGAATTACATATTTATCAATATTTCATATATAACATATAGCCACTATATATGATATGTGAAAGGAATAAAATATGCTCTTTTTTTCAGGGAATAATTGGATGTTAGTATCCTTTAATACTCCAACTAGAAGAATTATATGACTCCTTAACAAATCAGTTAAGTATCTTACAGAAAATAATTTTTGAATTATTAGAGAAAACCTAGTTGAACTGATTAAGTTTTAATACTTTTGTATGAACTTAATAAAGAACAGGCAAGATTGCCAGTTAGTTATAAGGTCTCTGGTACTTAGGATCTGCAGCAATAGAAGGAAAGACTAAAGCTGGACAAAAAGAAGATGCAAAATTGGCAGAAGGTGAAATATCCTTTGCATCTGTAACAGAGTCGGGAAAAAGCTGAAAAGGGATTGTGCCATATATTGTGAAAAAGACTTCTACTCTGAGCATCCCTTAACGTGCTTACTATGTCTGATATTGTTCTGACCCTTATCTAGAAGGTGAAGTTAGTTGCCTTAGGACCTGAGCATTGGATTTGTACTTTCACTACACATGGCTTCAGCACTCAAACTCAGCCAAGGTGACTTGTGTTTGCCTATCTGATCTTATACTCATGGGATGAATAGTAATAGGATAATAGTCTATCAATCATGTGTGCCTCGCTTTCCAAGAAGTGGAAGCATACAGATACACATATATTTTTACAATTGCCTTGGGCTAACACTGAAAAAATATATTTGTGTTTTTTGTACTATTGTGGTTTTAAGCTTTTGAAAGAAAAACAGTAATGTCAATGTACTATAGAAAACACATACATAGGAAAATTAAATATCATACTCACTATAAAGTAAGGAAAATAATGCTCAGAATGTTATCCAAGTCTCACTTATATAACAACAGAGAAATGCATTCCAAAAGGATTTGAAAGAGAAAAGGATTTTAAGACCTGGAAAAGCTAGCAACCATGTACGCTAAATTTAAACATATAAACTGTTTCCTGCCATTAGCAGAGAGATGAGATAAATCAGCTCAAATATGTCTGTTATTATACTAATGTTTTACACTTTGATACCGATATGCCTTTTGATTCCGTTTTGTGCATATACTCTCTATTTTTATCATATAAATAGGAGTTTGAAAAATATAGAAAGATTACCTCTACTCTGCAGAAATCAAGTCTTGAACTTGAAAGTAACCTAGGTTCTTAAAATAAAGGCCATTTTCTTGTCAGCATGCTCAGAGATTTAATTGCATGGAAAATGGATAGTGAGAAAAAATGTGATAGAAATGTAACATTGACAAATTTCAGCAGAAAAACTTGGAGTGGGATACATCGAGTGAAATATAGAAACTAGAGGTTTTAAAGTGTGTAGAATCTTCCTCTTCATTAGGTATGCTGAAACTAATAAGATATGCTTAGCTCCCCCTGTACTAAATTCTACCCTTAATGACACTAAGTTCTATCATCCTTATGGACACTACTACAGTGTTAAACTCAGAATCACCTTACCTGATTTCCAAAAACTATTTTGAACTTTTAGCTAAAAGTTAAGCAAATATGGAACTGAGTCTCCACTACTTTTGTTAAAATAGGTAGATGAGAAAAGATACTCGATTTTCAACATGCCATTGCTCTTAACTTTTGATCTTGTAAACCAGTTCCTTAGCCTAACAGGAAATCCTTCATATCATCATCAAAACACTTCAGGAGTGAATGATGAGAACTAAAGTGAATTTCACATAAAACTTTTAAAAACAACTATTATTTTTTTCTGACTCTAGGGAGCCACAGCTTGATATTTCAATGGCATATTTCCATTTTAATGCATTTTTCAACAAAAAAAAATCTCTTGCATACGTGAGTATTTGCCCTTCCTGAACCCTGAACTGCTGTACAGCTTAAGGTATCTTATGCACCTTATGCACTTTGTGTCTAAACACACACATCTGGAACATTCTTCAAGCTACCTCCTACACTCCAATCTGGCATGAACATTATCCCTCAACTGCTGTCCCCATAATACTTGCCCTACAATGCTAAAGATGATTATAAAACAAGCACAATAGATTTGTTAAATACATTAAAAGGTGAGCTACACTTGACATGCAATATAAAACTGACAGGATAATTTTTCCCATGTAGTTTAATAGCTTAAGAAATCACAAGGAAATTAATCCATTTACCAACTTGTCTCTCTAAAATGCTATTTAAAAAAAAAACCCAAAAACTGTCAGTTATATGAAAAGAATATAATGCCTCTGTTTGGAGTCAGCAGAAATCTGTTATTCCTGTTAGGAAAGTGAAAAACATTTCACCTCCTCTTTAAAGGATCTCCACTAAAAGGAGTGAATTGACAGAACAAAATGTGATTTACTCTTTGTCCTTTAGGGTACAGAGAATGTGTCATATCTGCATTGAATGCATTAGAACTGCTGACAACGTGCCTCTGATGGCTCACTGTCACATCCAGGATAAACAACATAACTTGGTACAAAGTTTTTGACTGTTCTGGTCAAATGTCAAAATTTCTTATACTATAAACAAGAATAATTCTGAGTGAAAAATTCATAAAGCAGTGCTGCAGAAGCTGATTCTTAACTTACATATCCTATGAAACAACTTATGTGTGCTTTCCTTATTAACCATTTCTCTTAAATATATATTCCCCGTAACACAGGCAGTTGGAAAGCTCCTTCAATGTCAGTATACTTTCAATGAGTGTGTCTACTAAGAGATTTCCACACACAAACACACACACAATCAGTGTATTTACTACAATTCTAAAATATTATACATAGTTTTATAAAACATTTTCACAGCTACAGTCTCTTAACTACTTACTAAAGGTTCCATTAAGCTGTGGATATCATACTAAGCTGAAACATAGTCTGATTATAGGAAGTCAATCCTTGCTAATACTTGTTTGCAGGAAGTCAAAATTCATTTGCAGTATACTTACTAGTTAAATAACTATCATTTTCACTATCACCTTCACTACTAATTTTAAAAGGAAGAATACATATATATATATATGTATGTCTGTACAAATACTTTTATGTGTATATATATATTTGTCAAAAAAAATAATTACAGTGTAGTATTATATTCTCTTCCTCTACAGAGGAAGCTAACAAGAAAGCATTATTCAAGGGTAGTAACTATTGTCCAAATTCACTTTCAGGGGAACCTGAAAGAGAGACCAGCTTACTAGGTCATACTTTCAAGTCAGCATTCTCCTCCCCAACTTGCTCCCATTCACTGACACTGGACTTTTTATAAATGATACAATAAGAAGCTTTCATGCAAAATTATTTACTGTGCATTTTCAGAAACAAGACCTCTCAGATTTACAGAGGCATATGTATGCTAACATATGAAATATGTATGAAATTAAAAGCAATTGTACTGTGGGGTGTTTGCTCCAATATCACTGCATGGGAAGGAACAGACACAGGTGTGAGGGAGTATGTTTAGGTCCTTTTCTGACCTCTACAAGCATGACACAATAGACCGGTTACCACAGTTACGAATCCCTGCAAGAAGACACATTGTCTATTGTTTCAAGCAGTGATAGAAATGATACAGCAGGCAATTAAAGCCTTGCATAGCATGCTCAAATGGCAATGGAAAATGACTGCTGGTATTCATATTGGCAAGGGACTAGTTTTCGCCACACTGTTCTGATCTGCAAACATATACGCTAATGTATTTTCCAACTAAAATATTCTTGGCAAAAGAGTTTATCTTTGCTTTACTTCAAGAATCTTTTAAAATCTTAGCATGTTTTTCTTTTCTACTAATAATACAACAAGCAAAAGGGCATAAATTACAGGACAAAATGTGGTTACTTGAAGTTTTATGTATAAGATCAATGAATCTGTGGCTATGTATATTTACACATTGTGGTCAGCAATAATGGACAGTAATAGACCCCAGAACAATATATCCAGGATGTTCTAATGAACAGGAAGGGAGCAAGGGAAAAAGGGAGGGAGGACTTGCAAACTTCTGTCACTGGCAAAAACAGGGAATACATAATCCATTAATTTTCCTGACTTTCGAAAGAAGCAGGGTGAGCTGAAAGACTGACTGCACTTCCCTTGGCTAGATGAGGAGAACTTGTTTTCCTGGCATCTCTCTGAACCAGTCAGACTTCGTTGCATTTCATTAGTAGAAACTCATTACTAATATGTTGATAGGCCATCTATTTCTGTCCCCTACTGTTAGTTAGGCATATGCTTAGCCATGCTTCTCTTTACAGTTCCTAGGAAAGATACAGCTTGTTAATCATCTAACTCATTCCAGCTGAAGCTGGGAAGGACAGCATTTTGCCACTTCCACACTGCAGGTTTCTAGCATTCCTTTCTCTCTCCAAAAAAGAGGGGGGGAGGGGAGAGAGAGAAAACAGTGCTTTTAATTTCTTTTAGAATATTAAAAAAAAAAATGTGAAAGCCCTAAAGATGGGTAAGAATATTTTACCAATAACCAAGTTGCAGGTGCATTTACTCTCAAGATAAATTAGTTACTAAAATTTGTTGAAGGAAATGTGGCAGAATTACTAAAAATTTTTTCTCAGTTTGAACTCTTATTCAAGTTATCCAAACATTGAATTCAACTGTCTGTGCAGTCAAAAGAATCCATTTCCATTAATTTCCTCACTAATAAAGGGGAAAAAATCTGTTTTATTTTGCAATGTTGGTTTCAATGCCTAAACCTACCAGACAACCATTACAGAAGGAAAAAAAAAAACTGTGGGCACAGAAATCCTAAACTCTAAAAGTTTCTCGATAAGAAAACTTCGCTCGACTAGAGATGGGTAAAGTCAAAAATTAGTCAAAAATCAAAACAGTACATTCTCCACTTTAATAGGCAAACTTTCATGATTCCTGAGGAGTTTTATGAACAGGAATAGGTTTTAAAGAACGGAGAAAGACATAGGCAAAACACTTTGCACTGGATTATCAAAAGTCTTTTCATTTCCTTTGTGTATGAAAAAAACAATGTGGAACAGCAAGGGAAAAATAAATCTCTACTTACACTGTCTGCATTTCCGAAGGTTTGCATGCTGATCTCATTTTTACAAGCTTCTCCCTGGGGAAAACATTAGGAGCTTATCCTTCTCAAGTAAGCCCTGCCTGCCATGAAACTTTCAAGAAGATTTGCCCTCTTACACTTTTTTTTTTTTTCAGATGGAAAAAACAATTTGATCCTCATTTTAATGGTATTTTGCAGTACTATAAAGCCCTGACAGACAATTGTAATGGAAACTATTAGGATGCCAAATGGAGGATTATCATCTCTTGATTATGATCTATTTAAGCAGCAGAGGTAAATGAAACCTCAAAAAGCAAATGCCCTGTTTTCTCTCAAAGAGCCAGTACTATTTTAAAAATAAAATAAAATCAAAAAAAAGCTTTTAAGATAATTATATATCTAGGTCATACATGATCTAAGTTTTCCACACACACACACAAAAAAGGAAATGTTATATAAGATAACACTCTACATGCTTTATAGGAATAGCTCAATCATCTAAAAAAGCAAGAGAGGAAATGAAGCCATCATTTTTTAAGCTAATGCATTTTGTTCACTGTAATCTGAAAGCATCTGGAGGGAGCACTTTTGCATTACAGGAAATTTATTCCAGATTTGTTAGGATTGCAAAAAGCTTTATATTTTTTCTAAATATTTAGCTCTTGACAATGATTACTGGCCTTTATCTAGTGTACTTTGAGGACACAAGAATCCAAAGTATACATTTTAGTGCTGGTATACATGTGGTTGGAAAATAAAAGGAAAATACACTGCTTGTAGTTTGCTCTAGTTATCCCCAAAACGTAAACATGCAGGTCAGATGCAGTATTTCAGTCTTACAAATAAATTATTTTTTTTTCCTTCAAAAGGAAACAGACTAACTAATGAAAGGAAAAAGTCAGGATGTGTACTTTCGGTCAACCAAATCCTTCTTTCTATGCTGCTCTTTGAATTATCAACTTTTGAAAGCAAGAACAACCCTAATACTTTGATATATCAATTCTTCACATGACCTGCACTGAAATGAGCTCTTTTGTGCACTATTACACTTATATACATTCACATACAAATATGTGTTTATACATGTATGTGTAGTAGCAATGTGAATACATACAAATATATCTGTATAAATATGCATATGTGTAATGTACATAAACATATATATCACGTTACTTCGCCACATTTAAACACACATCTGTATAAATACCAGTACTTACATAGTACTTTATTTTTTTCCAGAGATAACTAGTAGATTTAAAAGGCCAAAAAAGAGAACCAATATAAACCTAAGCAAGAGTGTAAATCTGAAACATCATATTTCTATCACCTGTTCGAAGTGTACACAAAAACAGCTAAGCAGAGCCACAAATAAGTTTTCTTTCATACTAGCAGATGCAACTCTAGGACTTTCTCTAACAGCATTTATACCAATTTTCACTCATTGGCAACCAATTCAATGTTGTTGCATTTATTTCCAAAGAACTAGAACCCAACGACAGGTTCTTAAAATAGTCACCCTGACAAATAAATGGACAGATGCAATCTGGCCACACTTTAATTAATAAACACAGTCACAAGGCTCTGGACCTAAACTTTAGTCACATAACTACTCATTTGATTTGTCTAATATATGAATTCAAACAGACAAATATTTCTAGAGGTTTTCAAAATAATACTCCCTATTAATAATTTTGTCAATAATTTTATGAAGATTAACATTGCCAAATATGCCCTAACCAAGTAATATTAATCATAACTTATAACCAAATACATAACCAAGAACTGTAGCATGCTTTGCTATCATTCAGACATGCATGAGAGAGAAAAAATACTACTTTAAACAAAGAATAGAACAAAAACAACAAAGGACTGTGCATAAAAATAATACCCTCTAATTTTCAGCAGATTATGATGAGCAAAGAAATGAATGCCTGGTTTTAGGAATACATTTCCCAGGAATATTATATTTCATCATGAATATTTTATGAATGGATGAAACACAGTCATGGGTTTCTTTTAGAGGTAGGTTCTGGAGTAGATGATCTGTTCATAAAGTAGGGAACAGTCATTGTCTTGCTGTCCCTAGGGTCCTGTT
The DNA here is from genome assembly GCA_032273925.1 of Rhynchotus rufescens. Classification (NCBI taxonomy): domain Eukaryota; kingdom Metazoa; phylum Chordata; class Aves; order Tinamiformes; family Tinamidae; genus Rhynchotus; species Rhynchotus rufescens. The sequence goes on from JAVCKT010050428.1 coordinate 14,322, forward strand.
CCCTCTTGGCCTCTTAGCAGCCTGGCAGACCCCCTCTTTGGACCAGGGAGCCACCAGCCTTTCCTGAAGATAATTAACACTTTTGAACACTTTTTTTTTTTTTGAACACTTTTGAAGATAATTAACACAAGTTGGCATCTAGATGCTCAACAGGATTCCTGAAGAAATGTATTTCTTCTTCTCTGTCAAGTTTGTATGTGAACATATGATAGTAAAATGGAGCAGGAAAAATATTAAAATATATATACAAATCTGTTTTTATACAGATGTAGTTATTATCTTAGTACAGGGATTATTTACAAATCAAACCTTGTAGGAAATAAAATTTCAACGCAACTGTTTAATAAACGAAGATACAGTCATTGTATTTCCTGAATGTCGTCTTTCCCATGCACAGTAGCATTTCACAGGTCACCACAGCTCTTCAGTAAGTAGCTCCAACTAAGTATAATTACAGGTGCCACAGGAGTAACAAAAAAATATGTTCTGGGAATCTGACGCTGCAGTAGTCTGACTCAAACAAGAATGCTAAACAAGTCAAAACAAGTCAATACTCATCTCTACCCCTTCCATACACAGAAGAAAACACAGATATAAAATTCTATAAAATTTATATCTAAAATTTTAGATATAAAATTCAGTCAGGAGGTTAAAAAAGGAAATGTGAGGAGAACAAAAACATTAATCTTAAGGACTATTAATGACAGTTTGAGGATTGTTTCCATACACCTACATTTACTTTTTTAAAGAATAACCTTCATGAGAAAAACAGTGGTCAAATATATATAAATTTCTGATTCAATAGCCCTTGATAAAAGGAAAAGCACTGAAGAAGGTTTGTGCTTTTTCCTCTTGCATATGTAGAATTTACTTTTTGTTTAGCTCTACTCAGGTTTAATTATTGAACATGTCTCTTTTAGATAAACTGTGAATCTGACAAGCAATTGGAATCATTAATTTAGTTGCTCACACAATGAAGCTAATTCTTTCCTCACTCACACTGAAGTAATTGATTTATACAAATAGAATAAGGAGGAAGACATGCTGTTACTTCATCCAATAACTCTGCTGTTAAGGATTTCAAGATAGTTGTCATCCGCGACCTGATTTACATAATCACAAAGTTTCAGAACCAAACACTTACCATCACTATGTACAGTACGTCTATAATCAACAGAATTTTTACCATTTCCTAAGATAGCCATATCAGGAACCAGCAACCTAAGCATACAGTTAAGTTGCAAAATCCTCAAACAGATTGAAAAGAAAAAAATAATGGAGAAGCAAGATTTTATAAATATTTCTGAAAGTTATTCAGCCTATTGTGAAGCATTCGAGAGTATCTCTTGCTTTAGTAAAGATACCCAATACTTTTAAGACATATTGCAAATCATAGCAGCTATAGTACTGACGGACTTGGAAGAGAATTATGCTATAGATTAGTACCTAGAATAGTTTCCCATAAAGAAAAATAAATTTAATGGCTTAGATTCTATATTGCATTCCTCTCTCTATCATAATTAATTGACAATATTAAATAGAAGAATTTGAGCTTACCTAAATTTCTATTTTTCTTTTAAAGATCATTTTCAGTATAACTGTCAAGCATTTCTGATCATGATTCATTAAGCTGCAGGAAAAGAAGAAAATAATTGATGAAGTTAAGCACAATCACATTAATATTTTTAGGAGAAAAGTTCTATCATAACCAATACTTATCTTGAGTTTTTTTAAAAAAAGAAATGCCATAACTTAAAATATGTGTTCAATGGATAATACAGTAAAGTATTACTACATTATAATTAAATTAGTGCATACAGGCATTTTTATTCCCACTCCAGTCATTCATTAGCATAGTCTGTATCTATTATATTTTAAACAGAATGTTTTTGAGTTTCAAAGTCATATCAATGTGTTAGCAGTGACTTAGACAACCTCTGCAGGTCTTTCGGATTTCTCGTTTACCAAAAAGTCATACTGAAGTCTTGTACATGAAGTCGTTATTAATAAAATCATGCAATACTGGACATATATTTCTGAGAGGGTAAGTATGGTAATTATGAAACACTGAATGCTGAAATTTACCCAACTTTCTGACAAAAAAAAAAAAAAAAAATCTTGTTAATGAAATCTCCTCTTCTATGTAATCCTGCTGAAGTCAATAGATAATCTTGTCAAAGAAGTTTCTAAATTCAAAAAAATAAACAAACAAAAACCCACAAAACCCAACACTCAGACACACAAAAGCAGATAAAGTGGATAAATGGATTTAGTAGTCCATGTCCCAAATGTTTCAAAAGCAGAGAAGAAAAAAGAAGACTAACACAAAACTATATCCAGGAAACTAGCTAAGGCAAAATACCTTGTGAGAAGCACAAAGAGAAAGCCCCTAAAGCACTTCAGATTAAAGAATAGAGAGGAAAAAACAAAACAAAACAAAACAAAACAAAACAAAACAAAAAAAAAGGAGAGAAAGAGAGAGGAAAATATGTCCATATGTCCATATGTCCATAAGTCCATATGTCTCAGAAAGCAA
>JAVCKT010050436.1:0-11804 GCA_032273925.1 Rhynchotus rufescens
ATGTAAATGATAGTAGTAACTACTTACTCATTCACTGGGATACCCAAGGTTAATACCAGCATTTTACAAGTGTAGCTGCCTTGCAACAGCTACGCACAGTGCAGATACTCCTTAGCACACATGTGCTGCCAGGAAAAAGTTCTTCCCTGCGGCTGGAACTGATTAACGATGTCATTTCAATGCCATGGAAGTAAAAGGAGTGACACTAGATTTTATTGAACTTTAAAAGTGTGCTCTCAAAAGTGCACGTAGATGCAATCATGTGTGTGTATATATGCAATAATGCGTGGCTCTTCCTGTTTTTAAATTTCTCCAGGTATACGTGGAATTTGATGACCTTGAATGGGAAAAACGAGAATGGGTTAAAGTTTATGAAGATTTTGCAACGTTCTTGGTGGAGTACCAGCTGGTCTGGGCGAAACGGAAGGACCCAAGCCAGACTCAGGGATCAAAGAGCAAACAAATTCAATGGCCTGCATTGGTAAGACACTTGAGCAATAGCTTTTGTTAAACTATTTTACTCTGTTTGATTTTCGGCTATGATAGGGGAAACTGATGAGCGTAAGGGGAGGAGGAGAAGAAAATGCTTATAAAATAATAATTGGTGTTGAAGGACTGGGAGCCACGTGTAGTAGTCACTTCATTTTTGAAACAGCTTAAAGTGCTGCAAAATCAGTTTCTTTCAGTGGTGTTGATAAAACTGACGGCACTTTCCATGACTAAAGCATCTTATAAATATTAGCTTCCCTTCAGCGTGTCGCCCTGCTCTGTGGAGGATGGAGTTTAGGGTGGAAAACAAGTCCCAGAACCTGTGGCACCCTCCTGGTGTGGGGTTGGGCATAGGCAGAATGTGGGTCAGAGTTGAGAAAGATGAGAAAACTGAGCAAAGATCAGCCAAGTGGCATAATTGCTCCCCCGGACAGAGGTGATACTTGGGACTCTTTATCTCTGGATTGATGCCCAAACATTTAAGCTGCCAAGAGAATTGCTAGGAAATTGTACCCGTGTTTGACAGGCATTTAGGTGGACTTGGTGAGTGCTAAAGATCTGAAGATACAACCTAACAAAGACTGAATGTTTATTCCTCATCCACAAACTCTAAATTCTTCAGAAGATCCAAATACTTCGGAGACGTTAGGAACATATTTGATTGAATGTTTTCCCTTTGTAGAGCACTGGGGAAGAGGGCTCCCACACTGGAAGGTGAAAGGCGGGGGGAGTTCCAACAGACTTGTTAGAATACTGAAGATGATGAATTTGTTAGAATGATGAGATGCAATACTAGATATATTTAATGCTAGCCTTACATCTGTAATTAAGTTCTGAAGTTTTAAAAAACTTGTTATAAAAAAAAATATTTTTTCCCTTTCTGATTTTAGCAGTCTCTCTGCATTTCGTTTAAAATATTCCATTCATGTTCTTGTTGCTGGGGACTTGATGGTCTTCTGAAATGCTATTGCATGGTTATTTTTCTGGTGCTGTGGTTGGTATCATCATTGTGAAGGCCACATAGCAGGCTGTCCAAGGAATCTCAGTGATGAAAGAAATGCATAGATTATTTAGGATGGAATTACTTTCTCTTCAGTTAATATTCACACTTGGCTCATCTTATGTGTTAACGTGCGTAAGTTAGGCTCACGTTCTGGATGCACGAGCTGTTTCGTGCACTTGGATCTTCCGGCAATTTCTCATTTGTGTTGATATTTGTCAGTAGTTATTGAGCAAGAATCTTCACTTCTAGGGAGTCGTGTTTCTTGCTCTTCAGAGCCACTAACGTCTCTTGGATTGAGATTAATATTCTAAGATCTGTTAGCATGATAGAATTTATTTATATATACTTTGTTTTACATGCTTTGAAATTTCACCCTGTAGGATACAGAGATCCTTCTTGGATCCTCCTACACTTGGGAGTGTAGGAGGAGGGTATACCTAGAACGTCTCCTCGGCCGGCTGCCGCTCCTGTGGCAGAGATGGAAACCTGTCTATATCCGACACGGTGTTCCAGGGGCACCTTCTCCCTTATGACCTTTTCCAGACTTGGTGTGCTCTAGTGCAAATAGGGATGAGGGCAGAGTTTTCTCCTACCATCTCTTTCATGGATTTTCTATTCTTGCTCTAGTATTCTTGCTATTGAGGTGGCTCATAAGCCTGAGGAAGAAAGTTTCCAAAGGATCACCTCCTGCTCCTATTTTTATATAAAATATAAGCATGCCTTTCAAAGCAGGGCACAAAGAGCTTGTTAGGTTGCAGTTTCCACAAAGTAAAGGTGACAAGCTGTCGTCATTTCTACTTGGCCCACCTATAAATGTGCTAAAAATTGTTCTCTCTAAATCAAACCTTTGCAATCACCTGCATTCCAGAAAATCTATATTTAAAGGAAAATACAGATACAGAATACAGACTTGTGAGTTAGAGCAGAATCCTTCTGTAGATACCTCCCAAAATTGTACTCCCTATCTTGTCCTCAAGGTGAGGATCACTGTGCTGAACACACAAAGCCTTGGGAACATTCCTTTTGGCAAAGGAATGGAAATGCAAAGGATTTTGCAAATGCAAATCCTGCAAAATGGAAAGGCAAAGACTTGGCTTTTTATTTCCAGCGTGTATCAATGGTCTGATGTAGTGAAGTGAATGACCTCTCTGAAGGGAGTTTCTTTGTTTCTTAGAACAAAATTAAAGATGAGAAAACAACGGAAGTGGTGGTGAAAACTTTGCCATATAGTGAGAGGAGTGTCCATCAGTTGGTAGTAAATGAGCACAAAGTGCTGGCAGCAGGTTGCTTCGTTGTATCCGTGACTTTCTGTGGTGTTGACCTACATACTGATTTCTAGTCAGCTTTGCAAAGGTGTGTGGAAGAGATGTAGTCACGTTGACTTTCCTGCTCGTGGGATGATTTTTCTGGACAGTGGAGGAGGGCGAGTTGGCTGGTGTAACTGGGAATTTGAGGCACTGTATGTGAGGTGGCTTCTGGAGCTAGGAATGGAAGAGATCTGGTGCACAGTCTGTGCGTCCTTACGCAAGTGCAACTTAATTGCTCCAAAGAAGGTAGGCACCAATAATTAGAAGTGAGTGGTGTGTCTTTTAACCATGAAGAGATTAAGAAAAGTTGCTTATAAAATGTCTTGAGCTTGTAAGCAAGTGCCTTGTTTTGCTCAACAACGGGTGGTGCAGGTAAAAGATGCAAAAAGAGATGAGTGCATTGGTGAAAATACTGGTCTATGAGAATTATCAGTCCTTTATAAATGATGCAAAACTGACTTGGAATTCCTCAGAAGTCAACTTTGAAGCAATCGAGATGACAGATAAGTATTTTAGATTATGTGGGTAGATAAGAACAGTTATATTTTAGGGGGAGTTAATCTCCCAGTTTTAGAAATAGCCTGAGTATTAGAGATGGTAGAGAGTAGGTGAGTAGTAGGATGGTAGAAATCAGCAATAAAATCATATCTACAATACAGTTCCCTCTTCAGGTTAGCAGTATGGTGGTATCTCCTCGGCAGTCAACAAGGGAGACAGAAGAAAGTGTGTGGGCGGAGGGACAAATTGTAGCCAAGATTTTCACTTGGACCAAATACTACACTACTTGAGCTGTCAGTTTGAATTTAATTACTCTCTCTCTAATTGCACATAAAAGTATCTAGTAATAAATATAGAAGGAGAAAAAAAGAGGAATAAGGAGGAATTTCTCTAGAGACATCTTAAAAAGAGCAATAGAGTGATGTGAAAAAGCAATATAAGGTGAAAGAACTAGGAGAGGACACCGCTGAGGAAACCTAAGTAGCCCATTGATATTTTTAGCAGCATCAAGTTTGTGTGTTCAAGGCATAGAAAGGTGTGGACTGAGTGTTGACTTTTCATGGGGGAGGGAATGGGATACTTGGAAACCGCAGCAACGTGCTAAATGAAAGTCTACAGATAGGAAAGAAACTCATTACAGTTGTTCAGGGGCATGCTCTGTCAACTTGGAAAGAAAATAAGGGAAGAGGAGTATGATTGTAATTGAAAATGCAATTAGGGGTAAAGGAATTCAAGACAGATAGATTACAGCAAGTCTATACTTCAAGGAAAAGGAAATCCAGGGCAGTGCAGGTGTTTAGAAAGAAAGTGGAGAGTGAGTGTATTGAATGGGAAGACACCTGAGGAATTTCTGTCCTTGAAACAAGAAAGGAAGGAGACTACTACAGAGCAGGGAAAGAAAATATTTTATGTTGGCAGCTCCCGTTTGGGAGGGACTGTCAGTCTTGCACAGGGTAGAAACCATCAGGGAGAAGGATTTGATAGAGTCAGATAGATTGGGGAATGGTTCTTTCCAGATGGGAGGGCAGAGCTGGACATGGAGCAAGTTACAGGCGCTTGTGGTGGGGCAGTGTTTGTGTGTGTTCTTCTGCGTGCAATTTGTCTCGTGAAGCATGTATCTGTTACACCCATGAATAAAATAGGGCTGCCTCTTGAGTTGGCTTGTGAATTCAGTATGAATTCGTGTACAATAAAGCAGAAGAAACCGTCCTCATTCTCTGATGGTTTGAATGTGGAAGCTGCTCTTCACTCGCTATGCAGGAGTGCTACAGCACTCATCCTGGCACTGAGGGTGGCCCATGGCCTCCACTGCTGCTACGTCTCGTGATAACTTGAGTATCTCTCCCCGTTTCAGTACTGGCTTACAGCAAGAGCTTGTTCTGTTGTACAGTACTGAGAAGAGTCTATACACAGTAAGATTAAAGACAAGATCACACAGGGAGGTCCTGAATATGTTTGATACCTAAGGGAAGACGACTACAGAAGCAACTCTGTCCCCCATCTCTTGCCCCCTCCCAAAAAAAAGTGTACGTCTGTCTGTCTCACTATTTCTTGGAATAAGTGAAGTCGTCGCTAAACCAGCGGCTTGAGAAGAATCTTTGATGGAATTCTGGCCAGGACTCGGCAAGAATCAGACTGCAGATGGGGTTAAACAAGGATAAAGGCTCAACCTTCATTAGCAGTGAGTAACACTTTTCTACCGGGAATCTGGAGCTGATTTCCAGTGGATGGTGCTGCTGCCACCTGTGAGATGGGATCTTTAGACTGATCCTCGTACTAGTGAGGAGGTGGTGTGGTGGCCTCACGCTCATGAGGAGACCACCTCCTCATTATTGTGAGGAGACCAAGATCTTTGTGATACCAGCATCCGCCCTGGACTGGTGTGATCGTTGTAGGAGATTGACCTATCGTTTGGTAATTAGTAGTTAGTGCAACAAAATGGAGTATGTTATGCTGCTTGTCCCAATAGAATGCTGGAATGTTTCTTTGCCCTTCCTCAAAATCTGTCACGTTGCTTCTCCCTGAACGTGCAGGGGCCTCTCAGCCTCGAGGAGTCTCTGTAGCTCTGTGCCCTGGGTAAGGGGAGGGAGGGAGGTGCCCTTCCCGATCCCCGCTCCGCGCATCAGGGTTGGGTGAGGAAGAAGCTGTGACTGTGCTGTGCTCATCCTCATCAGGTGATGCTTCCAGGACCGTCAGGCCATTTCCCTAAGGTCATCTGCTCTTGGCACTGCGGCGAGGCAAGGTTGCATTCTTTGCAAGCTGTGCAAGCGCGTTGCTCTTCGGCAAGCTTGGTATTGCTGGCCAACTGGAGCGCACTGAGACGGCCCTGCCTCTCCAAGGCTTCTCCCCTCCCTTCCTCGCTGTTACGGCACAGTCCACGAGTCGCCCCTCGTGTCCTGGGCGCCCCAGCAGTGCTCTGGCGGTTGCAAATGTTAACTTGCTGCTTACCCATCACTGCTTGTTCCATGATTCCACTGCAGCCCATTCTCCTTTCTCCTAATCCCCTCTGCAATTGAAAAACAAAGGTATGCCCCGCCAGGAACTGCAGGCACTGCGAATGTTCTGGTCGATAAAATCGTGGACCGGGATTGCCAGGTATTTAGAAAGCAAGGCAGAGAGAATTCTCTGCCTCCAGAGTCCCTAAAACAGGTACAAGTGTTGAAGAGTTTTCAGATTTGAGGGGAAGAAATTTTGCTTCCAGGAAAACTGATTAAAAACTATTATGTGGGGGTTTTGTCAGCTTCTTGTTTCCCTACATCTGAACTCCACTGTTTGTATACCTTGCGAAATTGGGGGAGTGCTAAAAAGTGGAGGAGAAAATGCTTGGAGACTGTCAGCAACTTTGGAAGGATATAAGGCAGCTTAGAGCTTGGGGAAGAGTGAAATTAAATAGCTGACTTAGCAGAGCATAAGTGACCTGATTTTGGTGCATTGTGAAAGACAGTAACACGCAGAAACAGCAGTTGGAGGTGGTTCAAAGATTACTTTGCTAGAGAGCGTGTTACTTGAATGTCCCCCTGTGCACTTTGGCACCCGCTTTGAAAAACTGCTGCTTGGGAGTCACTGCTTTGCTCAGAGCCTGCCCTTGGAAGCAGAGGCTGTCCCTGCCCCAGACCTGCCCCACATCAACAGCAAGAAACAGAAATCTCCCCTCAAATGCTCCCTTGTGAGATGTGTGTGCTAACCTATTGCTTTCTGCTTTGGGAAGAGTGAAGAAGTGAACAGCAACTTTTTTTTTACTTTCCTTTCTAAACAAGGGGGATGATTGGTTTTTAATGCCAGTTTCATTTAGAGGAGTAGCCTGTGTAATCACTATTGCCAGAATTCCAAATAAAATGGCTTATGCGTCAGACTTTAGTTTTAAAATAAGTGGCACAAGTCTTTTGATTTACGTGCCTGGGAGTTGCTCTTTTGGCAGTTGCTCTAGAGAAAGCCTCTCGGTGTGTCACAGCATCGTAAAGGGCTCAGGAGGGCAGATTCTTTCTTGCTGGTAAGGCACTTCTTGTTGTGCAGGAGTTGCACAGAATAAATAACGAGCTGCTGTTCAGCATCCCTCAAGTGCACCGTTAGGCAGCAGTCCTGGCTGGATGAGATGGTGCCAGTTGCAGCGGTTCAGAAGGCAGGTAACAGCAATGTAAAGGCCCGTGCTTGTTTGTATGTATTTCGATAAAAGACATGGACACAGTTTCTTGAGGTTCCCCCTTTGGCTAATCCATTTGGTAGCAGTAGCAGGACAGCTGCAGTTGCAGGAAGCTCTGGGCTTCCCCTTAGATTTTTATCACTGCCATAGTTAGACTCCTATTTTCACCCTAAGCAGCTAGACTAAATTTAGTCGGGGTAGGTCTGAACTGCATTCACACTTCTGACTTCAGTGTAGACCTATTCCACAGTTTCCTCAGAAGCAGAGTTGCGCTGGGTCTGCTGGGCTGGACTGGGAAAGTCTCAAAGCCTTTGATTTTCCTAGTGCTTACAATAGATATTTTTCACTTGTGCAGAGCAAACAAATTGCTCTGTAGCTTACCATGTCATAGGAACTTCCTTGACAAAGAGCTAAGTTTGGGAGGTACAGTGGTGATGAGCAGGATATAGGCATGTGGATGCTGTTGGTTGTTTCAGCACAAGATCTTGGAAGTTGAACTCCCAAGCTTTGGGTTTGGGAGGAATGACTGGATTTGACCTGCCTTCTCAATGCCTTTTGTTCATCTCCATCTGTCCAGTTTCTGATTCGGTTGATACTCATCAGTTAAAAGGTATGCATAATATAAACGTGCTCTCTCTATATGTATATGTGTGTATATATAAATATATATCAAAATAAATACTCAAAATACTTTGAAAGGCTGGTCCGTAGCGTCTGAGTGGGTATGGTGGGAGGCCGAGGTGAGCACTGGTCACCGCTAGGTGAGCGGTCTCCAGACAGCGAGCGAAGCTGCCTCTCGAGGACCCCATCCACGAGCACCCGCCTGGGGGGGTTCCTGTCGTGGGGAGGAGCTGCTGCTGAGTTCCACCCCTGTCAAATGCCCTGGGCAGTTGATTTCTAAAGCCACCCGCTGTTCAAATCTCCGCTGCCACTCCTGTGTATTAATGGCTTGTCAGCTGTGCAGCGCTGAAGTGCTGCTCTCTCCATGCTGGCTTGAATAAGATGAGTTAGGGAAGGCATAACCAGAGTTCCGTGAGTTTCTTGTTTCTCAGAGCTCCAGTTGCTTCTGCTGGGTTTTGCTGAGAATCCTGTGATGTGCAAGGGCTCCGTATATTGGTGAAAAAGCTTTTCTGCACAAATATTTTTTGCTCTTTGCACCATACTGCGTGGGTAAGCTTGGCCACAGGGGAATGGGGTGTGTTCCACTGCAGCAGGGACACCGAAGCTTGCGTGTGGAGTTGGTTGTGTATGGATGGAGTTGGGTGGTCACTTAGGTCCTGTTAGCTTCAGGCTAGGGTGGAAGTTGTGCATTTTGAAAAGTATCAGGAGTTGAAAGGAAACCTAGAATGGGAGCAAATCCTTCACCTCCACCTGAGCGTTGCTCAGCGGCAGCCAAGCAAGGCGACTGTTTCCTCTCGGGCCGCCTTGTCTGGGGAGCGATTTTCCAAGAGAGCACTTGTGGCATGGGACAATTTTCTGTGGCCGTGTCTCAGCTTCTCTCAGACCCCACTGAACAGGTCCCAGTGCAACAACAGCATTTTCTTTGTTCATGGGGATTTCTTCTAGCGCCTCTGCTGCCTTCTACAGCGGGAGGAGCAGAGCTTGTAACTGAGTATTTTCCTCCAGCGGTTTGGAGAAGGGTCGTTAGTGGTGGGAAGCCTTTGTGGTGCTGGACTTGGAAGGAGAATAGATAGCACTGGGAGCAAAGCACAGAGGAAGATGTTAGTCCTCTGAGCCTTGGGAGTGTTAATGCTTGGGATAAGAAGGAAGTTCAGGTTGGAGCAGTTTGTGTGCTCAGTGGAGTACTTCATGCGGTGGCTGCTGCTTGTGTCTGCAGGTGGTTGTTGGGAGGCCGGGGGATTGTCTGCTTCATGCACTGGTGCCACAGCTCGGAAGCACCTTCGTGGCAGCCCAGAGTTTGCCGTGGTAGCCACTTGTAAACTCCTCCTGTTTGCAAACAGGAACACTGCTCCCTTTTAGCTCTGTCTGTCACAAGCTCTGTCCTCTGGTGTGTACAGCCACGTGCACACACATGCTCTTGCTCTGCACCACTGTGCAAGAACATGTTGTGTGCGTAGGTTATACTGCACTCTTGTGAACGAAGCAGAGATACAAGCGAGAATGAATTGGTGCTCTTTACCACTGTTCAGCACTGCACTTGCATAGCGTTGATCAATAGGTAGTTTCCATTTATAGAAACTTCTTTTGCTGGCAGGTACTGCAGGACTTCAGTTACTGTAAAACAGATTAAACCAGATATTTGCAGCAAAAGTAGTCTTTTTGTTTCTCCTTTGTCACTGATGCTGAAGCATTATGAGTTCTACATGCCACATTTATCATGAACAGCTCTTGGCTTTTTCATCGTACGTGCCGGTTTCTTGCGGAGCACAGAAGAGTCAAAGTTTCCACAGCAACCTCATTTACTGCTCGTGTTCTTCTAGCAAATAGCTGATGATGTGCTAGACAACATTTTTGTGATGGAAATATATCTTCGCTTCTGGAGAAGACTGAGCACAGGAACAAAGTCCAGGAACCGACTGTCAGTTGTCAGCAAAGTCAAGCCTAGGGCTAGACATGGCAAATGTACCTTCAATGACTTCCTAGAAGAAAATATAAATTGAGGTGCGTGTTTTGTTTGCTCTTTTGTTTTATTTTACAACATATATCTTGTAAGGTTGATGGCAACCTTAAAGGATGAACAACCTTGAACCAATCTCATTTTTCGAAGCTTGTTGAGGTACTGAGGAGCAACCACTTCATCATATCTGTGGTTTTACCAGCGTTTGCAATAATCTTCCTTTCTACTTTGAGTTGCATGGAGTATCCACATAAAGGTAGGAATGACATACAGTGAAACCCACCTTTTTGTTTTGCTGTGAAGCATGAGGGATGCTTCAGCAGTAGGATTAGTAACCCTTTATCTGTTTTTTTATGCATTTTTATGCATTTTATGCATTTTTTATGCATTACATGTTTAAAATATATTACTTGGAGTGGTATCTTTCATACCCCAAATTTAATCAATGTAGCACTAAGATGTAAATTTGGAGCTACCTATATCTTTTGGAGCCAAAATAATCCCAGGAATATACACATTTACGTGACTTTACAAACACTCAGAACAGTGCACTAACTTTAAGTTCTGATGATTTTTATTCCACTGACTGGGGAAGGGATCTTCAATTGCAAATAATCTCCTTTAGCAGTGATTAATGTTTTACCAGAGAAACATGGCTGACCTCTGCTGACCTGGAGTACGTCTGAGTTCTTGTTTACGGAGAGATGAAATATTAACACAATTAACGATGCAGTGTTTATTTTTTGTCTACTGACTGTCATAGGTTTTACACCAGTCATGGGTGTAAAGTGTTCTATTAAGGTTTTTAGTTTTTCATTGGCTGCTTTTCTGGTCCCTTTTGGTTGCTTTATGAAAAAGACTTGGTACATCAGTTAAGCAATTGTCAGAAACCTACACGAAGCTTTATTCTTTAATTGTTTTAAGAATTGTTTAAGGGAAAAATAACTTTTTCTTAATTTATCACACATCATTCTGAAAACTGTTCAACCAAATATTTTAATTTGAAGCCTGCCTTTGGTTTTGAGACTGAAATGTAGGGTAAGTACCTCATTTCTTGTAATAAATCATGTAGAATTATTCTTCTGCGCAGGGAAGCTATTGGAGATGACTTTGAAAAATTCTTATTCCATTCAAGCTCTTTGCTCTGATTTTTAAATGCATGTACTGAACTCCTGCGAACTGTATCAGTATCATCACGATGGGCACAAAATGCTTTTTTGTAGGGCTGCCTCAGTGGCTACTGTTGGGATTGCTGCAACATTTAGCTGAATCCTGCAGTGACTGAAATAGTGCTTCTAAAGTTGGTTGATGAACGTAGTTACTCTGAAAGTAAAATGATAAAGCTATATTTTAATATGAATGCAACCGAAATTCATTTGCGCTTTATCCAGTCTTTCATATCAACTTGTTTGTAACTGGCTTTTTGGAGAGCAGTGCTCATGTGCATTTTGGCATCTTTGCCTGGAATAGCCTGCATTTATTTAAACCAGTGAGCAAGTGAGACCCGGCTACCATGCAAAAGCTTGTTGGTTTTGTTTCCAGTATTCCTATTTGCTGAGCTATGCTCTTGCTGGCCATTATTTTACTGTTCTAAACTTTACACTCTTAGTTTTGATTTATAAATGAAAATTAATTGAAATATTTCAAGCTAAATTTAAAGCCAACTTTTGCATTTTGATTATCTAAAGTATTTCAGGTGTGTCAGGGCATGTCTGCATGCCCTGCACAAAGGATGTTTGGAAGATGCATGAATACATATTCCATTGTAGCAACCAGCCTCTGTAGCGGAGGACAGAACGTGGAGACCTGAAGGTATCTTTGCGTACACGTGTGTGCACATACAGATGTGTTCGTGTGCACGTTCTGCTCACAGAGGTGCCCCTGCAAAGGCAGGGTTGGATCCTCACTGCATTTTGAGGCATGTTGGTGGTGTGTTGAATCCCTAACTCTGGACAGCGCCTCCAGATCGGAGTGCTTCCTTCCGCGGTCCCTGCAGACCCGGCTGCTCCGTGCTGTTTCTCTGTTGGGCTGAGAAGCCTTTATGAGCATCTTCTGGGAAGAGCAGTTCTGGATTTGAGTCGCACTTGGTTTGTAGCCAGCAGTGGCTTCTGTTGGGTGCCCCTAGAAGGCGCAGAGGACGGGGCGCCCCGGTTTGCCGGCAGGGTCCAGCCGGGGCTCGCGCCGCTCCGGCACCACGCGGTGCTTGAGCTGCCGGCGAGCAGGCCACGGGCGGCTGCTGTGAGCCCCCACCACGCGCAGCCCCCCGCGTGCTGGCCATCCTGCTTCCTC
>JAVCKT010050581.1:2691-16846 GCA_032273925.1 Rhynchotus rufescens
CTTCATATTGGAGGACCTATATGCATATTTTGCATATGCACTGTAGGGGATCAAATCCAAATGTATTCAAACACTTGGGTACCACAAAATCAAGAGAATTTGCAGAACTGTCAGAGTGAATAGATCATTATGATATTTTTCTTACATGCAAACATTATCTGAGCACAATTTGTAGACATACATTATATGAAAATGTCTATTAATGCAATTACAATCTAATATATTATAATTCAATTTCATTAAAATCAAATCAGTCATCTAGCTTTATGCAGCCAGGACCTGGCATTCATGACAGAGATTTGTTTATCATGTATTTGCTATCCTCAGTCAGAGCTACTTCAGTCACAGTCCCCAAACAACCAGGATATGCTGGTTTTTTATATATTCAGCTGCCTGTGGGCATTGTTGCTATGCCTTTCTTCCATTTTTTGTGTTATTTTTGACAGTGTAATTGATGTGATCCTGTTGACAGTCAGTGCTCCTTTGTGATTCTGCATTAGTTTATCCCTCTTCCTAGAGTTAAAGTCAGTGCTTTCCCCCTTCCTTATACCACATTTCTTTCCCTGAGCCCTTCTAAAGCTAAAAGTGGATTTTCAAAAGTGCTTAGAAGCTGGCAGTTCTTGTAGAAATGCTTTCAGAGCTCCTAGGCACTGAGCTCTTCCAAGCCATTTCACTTGGGTGCTTAACAAGGAAGGAACTGCCACTGGGTTGCCATAATGAAAAATAAAGAAAACCTCTTTGAACATTTCTATCAGTATTACCAAAAGACATTAACATGGAGAACTGCTCATACAGGAAGGTTATATTTTTTCTCAGTATGGCAAGTTCCAAATAGTTGATTATCAAAACATTGTCCAAATTAGATCAGCCACTTCTTTGACCTCAGATTTATTTTGTCCAGTGATACAAAACTCATCAGAAGAAGATCTGAACAATATTAGAAGTCAGTTCTGCATTGTTTTTTCTACATAAAAGAGACAAATTGAACATGCTGATGAGTTTGGTTTCATATGCAAGCACAGTAAGCTTGTGACAGTTCTCTGTAGATGACACCAGTGAACTGAGGTTTTGTTGTTTCTCTTGCCTCTTCAATGAATAACATTCAGAAATAGCCATTCCCATCAGCACTGAAAGTGCAGCATCCTAGCTGTATTCTGTCCTTCTCAGGATATGATAATTTGGCTGGACAAAACATTCATAAACAAATAATACATAATATTTGCAATTTAGACATGGAGACAGACTACACAGAGTCTTTTTACTTCCAGTATTCATTAATCAGGCCATACTTATATACATATATACCTTGTGGCTACACTGTGGAAGTACAGATCAAGCTGTTGTGAATTTAACACAGTAGAAAGCATTAACTTTTATTATACTTCCAGAGTGAAATGTGAAAATAGTGTTTCAGCATGAAAGGAGAGTATCAACAGCATGGGTTTGAGCTGAGCACTGGTAGCAAAAAACGGGATAGCTTTACCTGACTAGTGTGGAAATGAAAACTTTCTGTTGTATGTTATATTCTAGAGTTTTGTTCACTTTCTTGGGGCCTTCAACATGCCACGAAAGACTGCATTTTTCCAAACCTTCCTCATGGGAATTTTTTATTACAATGAAAGGGAATCAGAATATCAGATCCTTCTGATGTGTTATGTGACACAAGTGTCCTTTACCCTTTCAAGAATTACTTTTTAAAATCAAATAACAACTTTCCTTGCTATTCTCCTTGAGGAAGTCCAGAAGAGGATCTACTAAAGAAAGGCTAAGAACAATTGCTGTTTTTTGCAAATGAATCTGCAGAAAATCATCTTTGAATCAAACGATTTAGGTAGATATTACACCATTTAGGCACCTTGTTCTCTTTTAGCACATTGTATGCCATGACAAAAGTTTCAGCAATCTCTAGTTTTCTGCATAATGTTCTCATGCTAGTCATAGAATTAGAAAATTGAAGAATAAGATTTAGTGAAGCAAAAAGACAGTTTGATTCCAGCTTTAGCAGGAGAAGAGAGATACAGTTCTAGAGTGTTGACACTACAGTATTTCCAATAACCAATTTGTATAAAAGAAAAACTTTGTTTTCAAATTTGTCTTCACAGCCCATTCCCGCCTCTGGGCTGATTACGTTGCCAACCCCTTAGAGATACCTAAATTATTAGTGCAGTCACAACACAGACTTTTTTAAAGTTCATTTTCAAGAAACAACATTCAAGGGAGAAAATTATCTGTTCTGAGAACTTTTGGTCAATTCTTCAACATATATTCTCACGGGAAGGGACTAAGAGAGCAGAGGAATCTAGCTAGTATTGTGTTTGCTTTAAGCAGTTCAAAGACATCACTATAGAGCAATCCTATGCAAGCAGCTGAATATAGCTAATAATGGGACAGAAATAATTTTTGGTTTTGGTTTTGTCTTTTGATTGCAATTTCTTGGATTTCAAATTCTAAATAAATATTTAGTTTAATTAACTCTAATTGCATTTTATTATTATTGAATATTTATTATTAATTTATATTAATTTATTATGCCTTTATAGTGTTAAATTGTTCTTTTTCTTAAATGTCTTTTTGCTAACAGTCATCATTGTTGAGGGAGCTGACAAATGGAGGACTGCTATAAACCTTTATAGGGGGTGAACTGGCAACTGTCAGAGAGTCTATTGCTCAGGCAGAATTACAGAGTTCTCAAAAACTGCGCTTTCCATCCCAGTAAAATTCCTGTGCTGAGGAGTGGCCACACTAAATACCATATTACTCAAGAATAATCTCTTCTGGCAGGCAATAATCAAAACTTTTTGGCAAGCAGCAAGTAGGATGTTTAAATGACTTCTAGCAAATAAGTTACTCATCACTAATTGCTTTCCAGGGAGTAAGCCACATGGAGACTCAAAACGAAAATAAAAATGGCAAAACCCCTGTGTGAATTTCAGGTAGAAAATATTCTATTCTGTTAGGTCTATGAAACTAATACCCAGGCAGATTTAAGAGCATTTTAAAATAAGGTAATACAGAGACTTAGCAAAGAAGTGTCAGTTGAGATAAGAGATACTATATTTAGCATTTAGCCTTAAATTTAGCTTATGTCTTAATGTAATAATCTCTGCATTTCATACTTCAGGGTGTGTTATGCAACAGCTACCGTCACCTTACAAATGTTCTCAAACCTTACTATTGGGATATTTTGTAGAAGTACCTCCTATTCCTACAACACACAGAAAGAATAAACTTCAGAGCACTTTCTCTATTAAAATGCCCTTGATTGAAGTAGAGTAGTAATTGCACATAATTCAAAGTACTAATCATCTTGGCTGACAGTAGATTGATGCAAGGCACTAATATGCTACCCACTATTCTCTTTGAAAAGTTCCCTCCCTGATTGTGAAATACAGACATATTTTTTATTCAGTCGTTTAATGCATTTGGAGTCTCATAAAGCTAGATTTCTACCTTACAAGTTTTTCTTTGCAGATGTCTGTCAGCATCTTTTCATTAGGTTGGCAGTTCCTGTAAGAATCATTTAATAACTTAGCAGTTTTCTCCTAGGGAAGCAGTTTGCTAAAGGATTCCCTCATTTATTTTACTGATTTTCTGTAAAAGAAAACTAGATGATGATCATCTAGGGAAGGAAATTATCTCATAGTAGTGGGATTAGGTTAAAGACCTCCAGCTTCTAAAATAAATGGCACTCTAGGGAGAGACATTCAGTCACCTTCTCAAATGACCAGGTTCTCCTTTATATCACGGTAGATGTAGTAGATGAGCACAAGGCTGAGGTCTTACTCAGACTTGCATATGGAAGCTATAGGGATATAACAGTATACCAGCTCACCAAATGAAAACAATACAAAAAGGTGATGCAGAGACAGATCGACCACTTTTCCTCTTATATTTGCAAAGACCATGACCAAGAGGTCCTTGTAGAAGAGATTGTAGTCTAAAGCTCTATTCCTGTAATGATCTCCCTGTCCAAAGATCTCTGAATCAATGAAGAATTTATTATGTGTGCCTCTGTCTGTAAAGAGATTTCTGGAAAATGTGAGTTAATGATAAATCAATCTAGCATATAGGGCAAGAATTAGTGAAACAAAAAATAGAAACATATTTTTATACATTTAAAGTGAAAAAAATAGAATTAGCTACTCAGATGTGTTCATGTAAGTGAGACAAGTTCAACGGTAATATGGCAAGAATATAAGTAGAGTAGTGAATTTTTCAGTACTTTATTCCTATAAGGATTGGATTTCTAAACACGTTTAAAAGACACAGCACTAAATCAGGCATTATCTAGTGTCTCTAGGCTTCCAGAGACACTGCCTTGACCAGACCTGTGGGCTGTGCTAACTTCAATTGTTACTACAGGTATTTCATGTCAAAATATTGAAAGGTGTTTCCAGAGCAAAGAATAGGCCAAAAAAAAAAAAAAAAGAAAAGAAAAGAAACTCAAAAGGATTTGGAAAATATATGTTTTTAGGATGTGAACACTACTTTGCAATGTAATCGATTTGGGTATGGAACAAAAGAAAGATTGTGTTGGATCACCAGGTTATTTAGAATATGAATATTGCTGTGATTTAATATCAGGCAATGAGGAAGCAAGTAACTTTTTACAGCCATAGCTGTCCAAGGATATGAATTAGGCTAGTTGTGTTAGAGAAATAATGTACTTCATAAGCCCAGCTGAAAGAGCTAGAAGAAAACCACATTCCTTCTACAGAGTGAAAAAAGGAGTCAGAAATTCTAATGTTTAATGGAAGATAAGAACAAGTGAGCAAAGTTCTGCTGAAGTCTGTTTATGCCAGTTCAAAAGCCTGAATTTGAATAGGCAAACGTGGAGCAGAGAGAGAAGTTTGCAAGAACAATAGGAGAAAAAGAGACCCTAATTTTGGAGGTAAGAAAGAACTATTTCCAAAATAATATGAAATATTAAGGAATTAGTTCACAATCAGAATAGAAAGAGGAATCTTTATTTAATGCACCAGAAAAATAATATCTCTGTGATTCTATGCTAGACCTATAATATTAAGTATCTTACAGAATTACGAGATTTGGTTCCTAGGTTTGTCTTTTGAAAGTATTTTATAAATATCCCCGGAGAACAAGATTTGAACAGTCAAAGATGAAGCGGCTGTTTTGTGGAAAAGGTTTTCCTAATAGCAGCTGTGTATTTATGTCCTGAATCGATTGCTTGTGTGAATTAATTTTAGTACACAGTGGAGATGTTTCATACAAGTAATTTCTGAGATGCCATTTTGAAATTCTAGATGCACTAGATGAAATTCTGAAATGAACATTTAGATGATGATTTTATTGTAGAGAAAATGTAGTGATCTATTTTACTAAGTATTATAATTTAATAGAATAAACAAAGATCAACATACTATATCCACAAAGCAAGCTTTCCTTAAAAAACGTAATTTAATCAATCATTTAATCTGGGAACACTCATATAACCCTCTTAATTAGTCCTAAAGACAATATTCACTATAAAAGAGTGATTCAGAGAAATAAATTACACTTGAATACCATCCTATCTTCTACAGTACAAACAAAACAATTTAACCCATCCATATACTTCTGCAGGAATTGTAGATAGCTATACACTATCCTCATGTTTGTCCTATACTAGAATCCATATAATCAAATCATTAAACAATAACAATCTATTTTAAAAGATAATACCCTTGCACCTCTCTCCTGAGTTTTCAAATACTTCTTCACAGTTCATCAGACTTATAATCAGAAGCTTTCCATAAATCATCACTCATCATACAAATAAATGAATTGTCATCACAGCCCTGCAGGCATTACAATAAAGGCTTAAGTAGATCCAAGCAGTGTCCCCCCTCATCTGGTAGTTCTAACTCCAAGTCCATAATAGGAATCCTACACAGGTAATCTAAAACTAGTTGAGTGTTCCTGTTATTCTTTTAACTATGATTTTTGGTAGCCCTATAGCACAGGCAGACTTCCACAGGACAATCAAGTCATGCCAACAGAAAATGTGGCTATTGTTAGGAAATTCAGATGCCTGGATCACCATTAGGGTGTTCTCCTTTGTCACTGGGGCCACACCCAGGCATGGTGGAATTAGGTCAGATGCAGGTATGGGCAGAGCAACAATAGATTTATTATCTTGCTCCAGGCTGTGTTGATCAGGTACAGGTTGCTCAGCAAACACTCTCAACCTGCCCCTTAGATTTTGTTTTCCAACTGTTTTCCTTGCTCAAGTTCTTTCCTTTTACCACACACATCTCTTTCCAAACAAACAGTCCACCCTTGTTTACTCTTTCTTCAAAGACTCCATTTTTGTTGATTGTTCTTTGGTATTTATGATATGATTGTTCTAGAAATGTCCACTTTGGTCAACAATTTCTTTAAGCTGTCACCCTCCATTTTTTATCTGTGGTTCTCCTCTTAGGTAGTGTCTTGTTCATGCTGTCACAGCTCTGGGTGGCCATTGGAACATGCCTTAACCAAAGGCTTTAGGTGATCCAGCTATGTTGGTAACATGCTGTTATTACCTCTAATTGAAAGTGATATAGCAGCCTATGTCTGCTTGGCTTAGTAGAAGAGTAGGTTCAAATAAGAAAAAATAGGGGGTTAGTATATTGCATACACTGGAAATAGATGTCTAATATCCTCTTGATCGAGTATGTAAATGATCTTTTACTGCATAGAGTTTACCTTTATTCATACTCAACACTTCATATCACAGTTTCTATTTGTCTGATTCTTCAGAATAGCAAATTTAACATGTTTCATTTTATATTGCATTTCATAACAAGCCCAAAAAAAGTGTTGTAAGTAATATGAATAGCTTTCCTCTTACAACAGCATCGTGGAGGGAAAAAAAAAAGAATATACATAGATATATGTGTATGTACTGAGGAACTGAAAAACGTCTGGAGGCAATACATCTTGGAATTTAGTAGCAAATGCAATGAAAGGAACAGGAACAGGAGCTGAACCTTGGAAAAGTGAGTTTCTTCAAAGAAAAATATCCTGTTTCTGAGACTGCAGTGTAGGAAATATTTTCAAAAGGACAATGCAAGAAAGTTGACTTTAGGTAATGCTGCAGCTTATAGTTAACAGGCCAATAGAAATGTGAACTTTCTAGCCAGCTACTGACATTTTATTGTTCCATCAGCACGGTTTGTCTCCCAGCAGTCATAAAGATAATATAGCGAGCGCTCCATAATTGTTGTGCTCTTACATAAGCTCTCACAGAAGCTGCAATTGAAATATCTCTATATTAAGGGTCGTAACTAGCTTCAGAGGGCAACTTGGAAGCTATTCAGTCAGAGTGATGAATTTTACCTTGCCTTTTCCTTGACATAAAAAGGCAATATGATGTATTTTGGAAAAGTGTTAAATTAAAGTATTTCTTGTTCATAAGAGAATAAATACAGTAACTGCCACAAAACTACCAAGTAGCAATATTTTCTATGTTGAAAACTGTTTGCAGTTAGACTGGAAATTCAGGAGTCACAGCTTCAATTTGAACTCCCGTTGCTAGGAGCAGAGCATATATAATATTAATTTACTTTCTTCATGCCAGTGTTTCAAGGATCAAGAGAGTTCCCTGACATTTGCCTGCACTGAGACCTTCATCATTTCTGTATATTCTGGTCTTTCAATAAATACAATTCAGTATGTTAACATGCCTGGAATAGATGGTGAGAACATTAATTTTCAGTGATTACATTTGTGCCCGAGCAAAACAAATTGTTGATTTCTGTGAAGTGTATTGCTACATATCATTTTGCTGCAGCTTGATAGGGGATTGACCAACATTGCAAACAAGTTCAAAACGATCTATCTAGCTATATTTTTCTACCTAATCTCATCATTCTGATGGCTAGGTATATATACATTTGCTTTTTATTTTCAGCTTAAATGAAGAGTTCATATATACTTTGTTATTGCATCAGCAGTGTCTCTTAACGTTTCTTTTTTGGTTATGATATCCTTGTAATAAAGTTAGTGAATTTACAAAAACAGTACAGATTTGTCCTCTTCTCAGATGTTACTTTGAGACTAAACACATCTCGAGCATTTTGGTCTTGTTGTTTGAAAGGATCCTAAATCTATTTGAGAGGGACTTTTGTCCTCATATGCCTTACTTTGTCCTGTTCCTGTTTTCATGAAAATGTATAGTTTATCAGATGAGACTTGCTACTATCTTTCTTTGATTATTCTCTCTCTCCCTTTCTTCCATCCCAAAAAAAAGATCTCAGGATGTATCTACAATCTGAAATTCATGTTCTGTGAACATTTTCAGTAATTATTTTTTGCTTAGTCACAGGCCTAGTGGTGAAAAGTTCTGGCAATTTCTGGTAAACACAGTCACAAATCCTGACAAATACTGTCCAGTTATCTGTAGGAGAGAGAAAACAGATGCACTGCATAAACCCAGGCTTCATGAATTTGAGTCTGCCTAAAAAATCTGGTTTAACCAAAGCTCTTCATGCATGAATTTGCCTGTGCATCCATTTACATAGAGTTCTGCAAATTGTCATCAAGTAAAACATGAAATAAATAAGATCTCATCTGGAGAGCTTATTGACAGATTTTTAAATTCCTATCCATTTGTTGGAGAACAAAATTTCTAAAGGATAAAGAAAACTGATCAAACTGTTTTGCACTGGGCTTCATTTAGCATTCTTCCACATGGGGAGATCAAGACCTGTTTTTATTTGTTTGTTTGTTTTGACCATTAGTATCACATGGTTCACAGAGTTTTGCTACAGGTTATGTTAATATGCCAGTTACAAATGTAGTTTGAATAATTCATCAAGTTTTCATCAAGTTTTGATTTCTATGCCATTTTGGCCTTCTAAGTTACAAAAGATCATCACAGTTAGACTAATATAGCATGGAAATGGAAGACAATAACTGACTCTATGGAAAATGAATACTTGTTTTTAATACATCCATAAAATTTATCTGCAAGATTTGAAAATGAAAGCTATTCTTTAAGTAAGAGCTAAAGTAAAATAAATAAATAAATAAATAAATAAATAAACACAGCAATTTGTGTCTTCCCATTCTCGATCTGGGAATGGTGGCAATGGTGGCCCAATAATGGTAGATTATAAAGCATTCTAAATGTTTTTTGAAATTGAAGCTGATATACACATTCTTTCCTTCCTTCCAATCTGTTCTCTTTTTTATCTTCTATCTGTTAAAAAGGTCAAATGACTAATTTATTCAATGAGATAAGGCAACAAATGATATCATTAGAGGCAGCAAAATTTGGATAACACCAGTTTATCAGTATGTCTAGTATAACCTTTCCACACAAGTGATTTTAGAAAGGCATTCTACAAAATTAAAATGGAATTCACAGTGCTAATTTTGTTTTTGTATCTGCTACTACTACTTTTATTCATATTATGCTTAAATAGCTAAAAACTTAAGCTTAAAACTTTAAACTTAAAATAGCTATATTTTTTATTGTAGGTCTGAAGCATAAATATTACATTCATAGACTAAACAGTAGAAGACGCAAGTAGTTTATATCCTCCCAGATGATTGTGGAAGACATTCATTCATTTTCAATAAATCCAAAGGCGATCCATATGATCAGAGAACTCCACAGTCTTGCTCCAATTCTGGACAGTGAAAAATAAACAAATGAAGGTGAACCACCACAGATCCAATAATACTGGAAATGCTACAGAATGTTTGAAATAGAAAGAAGAACCTTTCATATATTTTACATGAAAAAATCAAGAAAGCAATGATATTGGCAAAAGAAAAACTTTTAGAAAGTCAGTGAGAGATCCCACGTGGATCAGTAACAAATGAGGCAGAAAGTGTCATCTGTCAGAAGAAAAATATGCACTTGAAAGGACAAAGGTTTTGCGAAGTGCTGATTAAATGTAATACGCTGAGTGAGGATGCAGATATGTGAAATGCTGCTATGAAGAAGATAAACAACTGGTCTTCAGATAAACAACCATGCTAAGAAAAGATTATTCTTGCAGGAGAACATTATCATTACAGTTGTTAGTATTTATATAACAAAAGTTTAGGTGAAAAATTGTATCAAATATTGTGATACTGATGATCCAAACATTCTAAAACACTAAACAATTTGAATTACCTGAATTAATCAAAAATAATCTCTTTCTTTGCTAATCCAAGTTATTAAAACACAGCAAAACTAGCTGTGAAGGAATTATATATGAAGGAACATGAAAGCTGATAAATAAAATATTCAACCACGAAGCATATCCACCACAGACTGAAGGATAACTTTGAAAGAATTCCTTTGTGTTACCCCTACAAACTGAATGAAACTTATGGTATATTCAGGATAAACTTGCCATAGATTATCTAGTGCTAAAAAAAAAAAAGAGCTGAAAGCAATAAATATCCAAACAGAGAAAGGCTGATTTACAGATAGGACATGATGTAAAAGTAAAAAGGTACAGATTAATTCTGAAATTCACTACATTCATGACTGAATTAAGGCTCAATAAGTGTTCATGGAAAAGGATTAATTAAAATCATCAGCTAGGACTGGAAAGCTAATAATCTTTTGTCAATAACTAG
Source organism: Rhynchotus rufescens (assembly GCA_032273925.1). Taxonomy (NCBI): domain Eukaryota; kingdom Metazoa; phylum Chordata; class Aves; order Tinamiformes; family Tinamidae; genus Rhynchotus; species Rhynchotus rufescens. The sequence goes on from JAVCKT010050581.1 coordinate 13,255, forward strand.
TTTCAACACTCACAGAAAAAAATCTATCATCAAAGTGTATTATCTGACATTTTTTGAGAAATTACTTATAATCAGTGTGAAGTTTGAAGACCAAACCAGATGGGAGAGACTCTGTTTATTTGATAACTAAGAGACTTTGCTTCCAGAAACAAGGACTTTTGCTTCATTCAAACCAAAGTGTATATGATGCTAGTTTAGGACAATATGATTCAACCTGAGGAGACACTAATAGCAGAAGAAATATTTCACCATGTAAATTAAACCCAGAGGTTAGACTGCATGCATTTGATTGCCGTCTGGAAAAACATTAGGTTAATTTTATGAACATTACACAGAGAACAATCAAAATCATGTTATTCACTTTGCCAAACCACATTTCAGTGTCACAAAAAAGGCCTATAATGCTTGCAGCATAGATCTAGAGAGAGATTTATAAGAAGATGTCACCATAAGTGTAGCTCGTGGATCTAAGAAAAATAATCCGCTATAGATGCTTACCAGGTGTTCGTTTCAAAGAGAAAACTGGTGCTGGTGTCACAGCCAAAGCAAGCATGATGTAGACTGGATTATTCATCTAGGAGTAGAAATGTAGGTGAGTGATATAAGGATGTAATTATTGAACAAAAAAGTTAAAGTTCTTTGGAAGGTTGATGTCATATGCATGTTGAGGATTTTTAAAAGAGATATGAATAACAGATATTCTCAGTCTGCTCCCATTATTTTCTCCAATAAAACTTGCTGGTTGACTCACAAGTGCAGTAAACCAACTCTCAGCACTTTTGGAAATGAAGCCCATAGGTTTATATTACTGCAAATACTTTGCAGATGGTAAACTTTGAAGGTAAACAAATGCTCTTGTTTTGCCAAGCAAGTGAAGGGAAGGGTTTTAATTTTCATTTCCAAAGTCCCCAGGACGGGTCCTAAACCCACTGACCCCACAGGAGGGCAAAATTATTGATGCAGAGATTATCAAATGAGAGGTTTGCCCAAAGAGCTCAAGTGGAGCACTGAATAGATAAAAAGGGGTTCTGAAACATGTTGAGTTAGGGTAAGCTAGATTTTTGCAGAATTTTATTGTTGATCAGTGCAGATATACAGCTTTTCCTAGAGCCAAAAGGATCTGGAAACTCCTATAACTCCTTGAAAAGATCAAAACAAAGTATATATTTAGTGAAAAAGCACACAAGAAAATCAGCTTCATTTATTAATATAGATCTTAAGTTACCTCTAGCAACTTGTACTGGGGAGTAAATGCCAATGCCAGGGATCACTCTTTAACACAAGATAAAAGCAAGGTGAGTCAGAGATGCATAAATGTATTATGAGTTACCTGTGCTTACCTGAACTTGATCTGACATCCATGTATTCACCACCTGGAGGGAGCCTTTGTAATACAACTGTGTTACATTACAGAAAAAACATATCAATTTTACTAGTAATACAAGACCCAAACGGTATTTCCCACTAACTGAATTTATGGGTCTTTGGTGAATAACATACAGTAGTACCATTGCTACAAAGAACCACAAACATCTGCTGATTTTGTAACTGGATCTTAAGCTACATGGGACACATAATCTGCAGCTGAGTTTCAGCTATTCCCGAGCATCCAGCCACATGAGGTGGGACTTTGTATTATATAAACAAAACTTTGTATTATATAAGTGGGGCTAACTTGAGCCCCACTGTGTTTGACCTTCCTGACAGACTGAGGTCTGTGTCTCCCTACTCCTTGTGTGGGTCATCAGGATAATGGACCAGATAATTATCTCCATGTACTGTCTAGAGAAACAAACAGCCTTGGTTTTTTTTGAATGTTTCTCCAATTTATTGACTCATAAGATTTTTACTGAACCTGTGTCTTTGCAAAGTAAACATGAAATCTATTAGTGGCACTTCAGCTTCACTGACTTTTTTCTTTCTATTTTTAAAACTAATCATGTCCATGTTTGTTTATTTAATACAGTCAATTTGAAATGATGAGGCTATCAGAGTAGTAAGTTTTTGCAGTATGTTATTGTGCCTTCTGATCTCTGGCACAAAAGAGACTGTAGTAATAATTTCATGTTGGCAGAGGCTGGTTCTAACGCCATTTAACAATTCAGCAAGAACTATTTGCTGTACAATCCATTAGTAAAAGACTTTTTTTAGAAATTGCTAATATTTAATGGCTTTTATCTCAGGAATTGCATTCATCTGTAATATCAGAACAGTGAATTAGTATGGAAATGAGTGGTGTGTTGTTTCCATACTGTATATTTAAGGAGAGCTAGAGACACTAACTTGACATCCTGACTGTGTCTGCAGACATTCTGAAAAATTCTTTAAGTCTGATAGGGCATAAAACCTGTCAAAATACTGTTTGTATTTACTCTTAAACTGGAAGTGACTTAAAATACAATTCATCCCAAGAACCAGTTATCTAGTTGGCAGCTCATAAAGCTCTTTGAATATTGGTGTATTTATTAAGATGAAATCCTTTTGAATCTCTGCAGTTGTGCCATATTAGTGAAGATTTAGATGATCCATATTTACTATATTCTGAGACAGATTAGAGAGACTATTTTCCTGCTGCTTCTTCTTAAAATTTTATTTATTTATTTATTTATTTATTTATTTATTTATTTATTTATTTCTTCTGGTGCAAAGAGCTAGTGCAAAGTGCTGGTGCAAAGCAACATAATTATTTCCTTCTCTCTTATGTTATTTAGCTTGCAAGACTCCCTGGCATAAAATCTAGCTGGTCTTTTCAGAACTCAATTTCAATTTGAGTGAATGGAAGTAACCTTTTCTATAATTGGCTTTTCTTGGAAAAAGAGGAGCTCATTTCTAAGGAAATAATAAATGATGTTAATCTTATGATTCCTCCCATAATACACAGCACCATCTTTTGAGACAGATAAAAAAATAATACTTCTGGAAAAATAATTAGCAGCAAAATTGCTTTTGACTGTTTCTGTTTCCATGAAAACCTCTTTCACCTTTAGTTTTGTACTGGACTCTTCTAATCTAATAATCAGCTGTCACTAGGTAACTGAATATCCTTGAGTTTGAACTATTGCAGTGCCAACAGTGCTGTTCTTGTTACTTTTGACTTCAAAATAGATATTTTATATGTAATTGCATTGGATGATTTGATGCTCAAACTTGATTTGATTGCCAATTACATAAGGTTACTTTATATACATATATACATACATATATAGAGAGGTATATGTATATGCATTAACATATTGAAGTCACAGAATCGTAGAAAGGTTGAGGTTGAAAGGGACCTCTAGAGATCATCTAGTCCAACCCCTCTGCTCAAGCAAGGACACCTAAAGCATGTGGCACAGGGTGGCATCCAGACAGGTTTGGAAGATCTTCAGAGAAGGAGAATCCATAGTCTCTCTGGGCAGCCTGTTCCAGGGCTCTGTCACCCTCACAGTGAAGAAGTTCTTCCTCATATGGAGATGAAACTTCCTGTATTTTTATTCACACCTGTTACACCTTGTTCTGTTACTGGCTATCACCAAGAAGATTTTGGCTCCATCCTCAGGTAATTTTCATTCTCCCCTCGGGTATTTGTACATATTGGTAAGATTCCCTC
>JAVCKT010050663.1:364-16840 GCA_032273925.1 Rhynchotus rufescens
GGAAAGAAAATGGAAAGACAAACAAACAGCAAACAAAAATGATCATCTCAAACAGTGCTGGCTAAGGGGAATTGACAATCGGTCTATACTCTGCTACAAAGCAATCTGAAAAGCAAGTAAGATTATTAACTTTCAATAGGGCATTATTACATAGTAACAACTTAGTTGCCAGTATTACATAGTAACAACTTAGTTGCCAGAAACAACAATATTGAAGAGAAAAAAAGGTTCCAGGCACAGAGAATTTCCTAGAAAGGCGAGGGTTTACTGTAAGAAGTCTTTGCTTTCAGAGGAAAAAGGATACTTGACACATTAGCGAGTAAACTATCATGAACATTAATGAGCTAGAAAATATCTTAACACCACTTGGGAAAATAGTACTTTTACTGGCTTGATGTGTAGGAATAGTTGCTCATCAGTGGAGAGAAAAAAAAAATCAAGTGTTTAAATATATTAAATGCCAAGACCTGATCTAATATATAAGAAAAAAATCTACATTCTACAAAACTTGATCATAGTAGAGAAAATCATTGTCAAATATTTTCCTACTAGAATAACAACTTGATTTGCCTACAAATACTGGAAAACATAATCAGGGGCAACTAGCAGCTCAGGAAAGAGTCCAAACACAAACTTAAGTAAGTTTCTTATAACAGGAATTGTGTTAAATAATGAAGCAGTCATTAGCAGGTGGCTAAATTGCATTTAATACAGCTAAATTTAGAGTAGGTCTGCAATATAAGGCAGGTTTCTGATAAACTACTTGTTTCCAGACCAAGAATGGGATGACTAGAATGCTGAATGATGAGATCAGAGGGAACAAGGGTTTATAGGCCTATAAAAGCTAGATAAAACTTCACATGAAAGCTATTCAAGTTTTGATTCTAGGCCCTGCCTCCACTTTCTGAGAAATATGTCTTCATCTACTAGTGATATCAGAGATTTCAGACATCAGTTGTCATATGAGCTTGCCACTCCAGAGTAACATGTGCTGGAAAATGAGAGAATACTGTCTCCGATGTCCAGAAAGAAGGAAGATAAGAAAATCTGAGGATAGGTCCCTGCCCGCCACCTCCCTTTTAGGCTTTAGACAACTTCAAAAACAGATTAAGCAAGTGCCTCAGGTCAGAAGAGGTCTAGAACAAACAGATAATGGCATTTCATGTAAAAGCCCAAGCAGGCATGCAAAACACATCAGAATTTATTTCAGCACTGGTACTAAATTTAGATTCAAGCTGAGGAGCTTGTATTGCACCAGAACAGCCTGGTTGAGCTGTGAGTTGAGGTAATGTGTTATTTGGAACACTCTCCTTAGGAACTCAGCAGAACCTGTTCTGCTTACACTCTACCTTTGTACCATATAATATATATTTTCCTATAAGAAAACACAGGAAGTCAAGAAAGGAGACAGAGGTCAGCTATCATAGCCTCCCCGTTAGGAGACAATACTGATATGCTCCCCTACTGAATCCCTCATGTAAAACCATTCACAGCTTGATGAAAACATTGCTTGACAGAGCTCAGGATGCTCATAGAAAAGGAACTGCTGGTATCAGCATAATGCAAACAGATCAAGGAGATGCTTACCAAAAGCACTGCTCAAACAGAAGAAAAATAACAGAACAAGTTTATTTGGTAGTTGGTGATCAATCTTTTACTGTTTTACTGTTACCTATTCTTTTGCTTTTTCCAAAACTAGATGCATAATATTAAAAAGAAACAAATCCTAAAATACATCCAATAGTATAAACAAAGTCATTGCAGAATAGATTATTTCTATATGAAAGCTTAACTTGAAACAGATACCATCATTATATGAAGTACATGAGAATAAAATAAATCCTGTCTCTCTACTCAGCACTGGTGAGATTGTATCTGCCATACTGTGTGGAGTTCTGGGCTCCCCAGTATAAGAGGGATGTACTGCTTCTAGAGAGGGTCCTGCGGAGATCAACAAAGATGATTAAGGAGCTGAAGCATCTACCTTATGAGAAAAGACTAAGCAAGCTGGGCATGTTTAACCTAGAGAAGACTGAGAGATCTGATTAATATGTATAAGTACCTGAGCACAGGATATAGGGAGGAGGGGGCCAAACTCATCTCGGTGGTGGGCAGTGACAGGACAAGGGACAATGGGTACAAGTTGAAACACAGGAAGCTCCATCTGCATGTGAGGAAAAACTTTACTGTGAGGCTGACAGAGCCCTGGAACAGGCTGCCCAGAGAGGCTGTGGAGTCTCATTCACTTGAGATGTTCAAAATCCACCTGTGTGATCCTGTGCCACATACTCTGGGTGTCCCTGCTGGAGCAGAGGTGTTGGACTAGATGATCTCTAGAGGTCCCTTCCAAACTCAATCATTCTGTGATTCTGTGAAAAAAATCAAAGTAACAAACTCTAAAATCTAGTTATTTTAAACAACCTCTTAAGTAATCTAGTAATCTAACTCTACATTCAGACACTTAAGAAAACCAATGTATGGAGCCTAAGAAGTCACACTACTTAGAGCAGCGGTAACACTTCTCCATCAACATGGGAGAGATTGATTGCAGGTCTGTGTGCTTACATTTCTCCTGCTCCATTTGAACACTAGTAAGCTACCCAATTACATTTGGATAATATCTGCAACAAAAGCTTGATTTATTTTAAAGAGACAGACAGTCAGATTGCCTATTAAGATTTTTAATGAAGAAGATAGAGTTAAAATGCAATATCCATATACATTATGATCTTTGGTACTCAAGTTTAGCACTCTGTAGCTAATCAGATAAGCAGATAAGAAACTTTTTTTTTTTTCTTTTAAAACCTCAAAGAAGTTGTAGTTTATGCACTCCCTCCCAAGGAAGGGGGGGGGGGAAATGAATGGAAAATATCAGTGTGCTTTTTTTCCCTAGACATAGGAGGAACCATTTACCAGCAGTACAGATTAATGGAAGACACTTCTACTTTAAATTAGGGCAATTACTATCTGTTGATGCAGAATCTGCAAATAAGAGTGTTCTGGATAAAGTTAGAGAGAACTGCCTCAAAAAATGTTATTCCTTGTTCTCTGAATCAAAACATATGGCAATATTGGCAGGGCCAGCTGCAAATGGTTTCACTACCTTCTAGGAAGCTGTTTCATAGGAACTGGAAAGATTTGCTTCCTCATTCTTGCTACTCCTTTGCATTCTGGGAAAACAGCTGAGTTTTTCAGTCTAGGCTTGCTCCATGCTTGCCCCAGCTTTTTATGTCAGCTATGACAAAGTTTGATAGGATGGCTAGTAACCACATCTAACCCTACAATACCCTAAAATTTCAGATCACAGAACTTTCAGTGTTATTAGTCACAGAAAGAAAGTTTAATTCCTTCCACAGGTTCTTAGGGTTGCTTCTGGGCTTGTAGTTGTACTCATGGTAAGCAATGTACCTGGCTTTACTGACAAAAAAAAGGGGATGACCATGACAAAAAGTCTGTCCAATACAAATGATGATTGTTAAAAAACATTTTAAAATAAGTTTCTCTGTTTGTGGCTAAAACAAAAGATTTTGCTTGCAGTGCACACACATTTTCTGAAGAGTTTTCAGTATCAAGGGAGATATTCCCTTCTGTGAAAATGTTGCAAGGCAGCCTCTCAATAAGTTTGCATTAGTACTATCAGTTGGATTAAAAAAAAAAAAAAAAAAAAAAAAAAGAATTTTAAAAAAATTAAAAATTACACAAATTACAAATGGTCATCAGCAAGAACAAAAAAAATTTTTTTTTATATTACCTTATTTTAAAATTTTGCAAGGCAGCCTCTAAATAATTTTGTATTAGTACTATAATTTGGTTTAAAAAAAAAAAAAAAAAAAAAAAAGGATTTGAAAAAACTTACAAATGACACAAATGACAAGTGGTCATCAGCAAGAACATAAGAACTTTTTTTTTTTTTACCTCCTCTGGAATCTCTGCCTGTTCTGCCATTTTGAAAACCATTATATAGTACTAGTAAGTGAAGTAAAAGCAGTTCATGCCCAGAGGAGTGGGCAGATCTGACCCAAACGTGAAATTTTCTCTATGGAAGAGAGTGATGGCAAAACACAGGAACCAATGACAGCTTTGGTGAGATGTGGTCTGTGTTAGCTTTCCTTTAGCAACATATGCTGCAGTGATACAATCCAAAAGGCAGTAAAATTATGTTGTGGATGCAGATCATCTCTCTGAATAAGACTCTGAGATTAGCTATGTGTTGCTTGCTTTTGCAGTGGGAAGGAGAAGTAGGCATATAATACAGGAGATAAACACTTAGGTTAGGGTTTGAAATTTAATGGTGTCTTTAGTTCCTGTTTAGAAATCCAAATGAGAGGGTGGATGGTGACTCAGAGAGATAACCTGCACAAAGCAACTTTTGCTACAGTGTAAACAGTGGGAGGAAAAACGTAGTGATAATTAAAATGGAGAAAAGTACAGTGGGGTGGAGTAGCAGCAAGATGCCACACAGGCTTCCCTCCAGTGCTGTCCCATGCCTAATTCCCCAGTGTAATGAGTTACATTTTTAGGAAACAAGATGGGGGAGGGGAAAGGGAGATTGCTGCAAGAAAGAAAAAGAAAACATGAGTGAAAAGATATATTCCAAGGATAACAAAAGGGCAGAAAGGAAAAAGTGAAGTCTCTTGTCATCTTATTCAAAAACTTCGCTGATTCTTTATGAAATGATGTTGCATGTACACTTCTTCAAAGTTAATATTTCTAAATATTGAGCCAGATGGTCTTATGTTTTTCCCTCTTACCCCCTAACCCCCCCAAGCACCCCCGCTCCCTTCCCCCTAGGTTAGGATCCCCTGCTGACCACTGCAAAATCCTGCCTGGCCAGGATGTCTATGCTGTTCAGTAGAGATGTTGTCAATCAAAGGCAAAGCTCCTGGTTTCTCATACCTGTGTTCTTGATCTCACAAAGGGCAATTCAAACACACTGAACCACTGAACTATTTAAACTTTCTTTTCTTTGAAAACTAACACCCTCCATGCAAGATGGGGAAGGATTTACTACAATCCAAAAGTGCCCTTTCTATGTGCCCAGAAGAATGCTCCGGAACCAAGTCCCTCTGCTGGGTTCAGCAGCACTGTTACTGCACCCTCCCCATGAGGGGATTACTCCCAGGCAGAAAGCAGACTTCATCTACCTGTGGGAAGTATGCAAGTTAGGTTACCTGCTGCAGAGAAAGGATTATAAATAATAGGTTTAAATTCAGCTAAAACATATAAAATTGTATTTTTTCCCAGTAGTGGTCCAGATATTATTTTTGGTTTACCTATTTTAAAAAAAAAAAAAAAAAAAAAAAAAAAAAAGTCTTTCCTGAGACTCCACTTATATGATTATGTGTTATTTGAACCAGCAGAGCAAACCTTGGGAAAGCATAATTTGCTCCTGTACTGACCCTAAACATTTCCAATTTACAGTGCTTGCATAAACAGCACAAATTGGTTAAAAAGATATGGTGGCTTAGATTTTGAAAGAACAAAATCTTGTCTTCAGTAAGGAGGGAAGCATTAAAAATAATTTTTAAGAAATTCAGAGAAGCAAAATATTTATTTCTGCACTGAATATTTACTATCTCCCATACTGTGAGACCTTATTAAAATGTACTATGGTTACTAGCAAAGGCTTGATTTTTTTGGCTTTTTTTTTTGACATGCCAGCAAGCAACACGTCTGTTCTGAGTCACATTTACCCTGATACATTTTAATCCAAAGTCCACCATGTAGAACATGAGTTTCTATTTCTTTTCTCCTTGATTACATACAGCTGTATTAAATCATCTATTTTAGCTAGTTAATATTCATAAGTTCAGGCTCATACTAAAAAAACTAAGCAGAAATTTAGGAGCATTAAGCTATATTTACAGGATGCAGGAACAACCACTTCATTAACATTTTGCAGCAATTTAGCTTTCAATAAGCTTCACATCGTGAATAATCAAGACGTGCAGAAGTGAAGGTTCATTCCATCTGTCTAAAAAAATAAATGAAGAACAATACATAAGGTTATACTAAAGTTATCTCTGAACAACATTTTCCAAGTTGCACAGTCCACTTGCACATTAACATATCGGTTGTACGTATGCTGCAGCTCTCTATTTCTAGAACCTGTAGCAGAAAAAAACAACTCACTCTTCATACCTGGAGCACAGATGGGTCTAGCAATATGAAATTTTCGCTTAGCCATTTGACTGGTCATGAACATTAAGGACTTATACGGAAAAGAAAAAGAGGAAAGAAAGCGAATGTGTAAATCTGAAATAAATCTAAGTTAAGCAATTCTGTTGTCAAAAGAAAAATGCATCGAATCACCTTTGGTGCTAACAAAGTGGAAAATTTACATGTCTTCCCACAAACAACAACTTCACAGATACCGGATACCGTCCAACTACTATATTAGATCTAGATGCTTGTATTGTCTGCGTGGGAAGTTGCAGGAAGACCACTTAATATAACCTCAACTACAATGAAATACTATTGAAAGGAAGAAGATACTCCTGGGCACTCTCCTCCTAATTCTTGAAACATTCAGTGGTGTATACATGGCAGCGGCCATTCCTTTGAGTTTGTTATCTAATAGTGCAGACAAACATGGGGGGAAGGGAGTTATCTAAGGAGTATCATATATTGACAGAGAAAACACTGCCTATGTTACTATTGTGATGCACAGTTTTAGAGGTGTGAAGCTTAATGGCAAACACAGTTACCATTATTTGACAATTAAAGTGGAACTCAGTTTATTAGAGGAAGAAATGAAAGCTTATCTGCTTGATAACACCATCAGTTTCAGAAGATCCCAGTTGAAGGTAGGTTTTTATTATTCATAAGTGTTTTTGCCTTCTCTATCTTCCTGGCAGAATTTCTCACTCTTACAAATATCTCCTTCACAGACAAGCTCCATCCAGGGGCAAGTGGGATTCATCTGCCTTCCTTAAAAAGCTTTAATATCATGGAATATAAACACAGCAAAGGATAATTAAAAAAAAAAAAAAAGAAAAAGAAAAAAAACCACTGATGCTGAAGAAACTGAAGAATGTACCTGAATAATTAAGATCCTAGAGACATAACCAGGAACATTATCGTATACAGGCCTGTGTAGTGAAGTGAAAGTCATATATAGGTATATGCTGTAGAGTCCTTACACTACATTTTGCCATTGATGAAAACCTCTTGCACGCAGAACCCGGTGGTATATTATTAAGAGCACAGTCCATGCCTTATATCAAGTACCGCTGCGTGGGTAGGCATGGTGATCTAAAGTTTGCTATCACCAGACACAGAGATATTCTATTGTTGATAAAGTCTCCATTAAATTGCATTATTACCCTATTATTATAATTGCTAGGAGCATAGTTCAGATATCTCTTCAGAAAATTATGGAGAGTAGTTACGCATCACTCTTTCTGGTTGTGCAACTAGAAAGACATCTAATAAACCTCTCTGGCCTTTTCCAGACATCAATAACTTAGTCTGAGAACAACCAATGTTTCTTACTGCTGTCCAAATCCAGAGGGCAATTAACAAACAGACAGAAAGAAAGTGTATTAGACATTTCTTACAGAAGATACATAAACATGAATCAATTCAGTGCTGTGTAAGGATAGCTCAATATGCAGAACAACATAGCTCCTCCTTTAGGAACCAACAATCCTCCAAGCAAATGCTTCGTACAGAAGCATCCGTAAGTAGCTATCTGGACAAAAATGATAAAAGCTGCCACTATACTGAATACAAGACTCATATCATCACCAGAAAAGAATTTCAAACAGCAGTTTCTTAGTAAAGTGAAACTGTTCATCCAAGTTGTTGCAAGCCAGGCTGTAATCCTTAGGCCTCTGTTGCCTCTGAGATGAGCCAACATATGGTGGACATTGCCACGTGCCCTGTAAGAACTGCAAAGTGGGAAGCCAGTGGTAGAAGGAGGAGAGAGTTGCTCTGTGAGTAGTCTCACAATGCAGAAGGCTTTTAAGCACATGGATTATAGAGCAAACCTATTGTCCTGCACAGGAGCAAATAGTAGCTCTGAAACACACAACCAAGTGTAAGTATGAGCCAAATTTCTCCCCCCCTGCTCTGCACCCACCAAAACAAAAAACAATCACCACCCACTCCCAAATTAAAAAATACTACCTTGTCAAGAGGTAGTATTGTGGAGGTACAGCAAGGAGGGGATTTTTAGAAACCTGATAAAAAATGATTTCTTTTTAATGATGTTAGTAATTTCTTAAATTACCCCTACCATTCATAATAAACCTGACTGCAAAAACTGAGCTAATAAATTGTATTAGGATACCTGTAAACCTTTCACAAGACTGGAAGGTCACAGATTCAACTGGACTCAAGCATGAGAAAACTAAAGCATGTCTGAAGGGCCAAAGGACTCAGTAGCCGAGATCCTGGCCAGAAACAAAATCAGATTTTTGGTATTTGTCTTCTTCAAATCCCAGGAACCAGAAGATTTTATTCTGCTTCAAAAGATATTTAACATAATGCTGACTGTGATAAAAGGACTTGTAAAAAAGAGTAGATAGTGCTTGGGGCAGTAATATGCTATCAAGCAGAAAAATTTACCCCACATTAATCCCTTCAGAAAAAGCAGCGCTATAGCATAAGCTAAAGTAAGCTTTTCAAGTCAAGAAAACAGCTTAGCAAGTGGAAATGGCATATGATGCCTCCAATGTGCCATGAAAAGGAATTAGGACAAAACATTTCATCTCACTGGAAACCTGCCTGAGCTGGCTTGAGACAGCACAGACTGCATCCCAAGCATCAAGCACAAGAGTCAAAGCTAAGCATACCTGTGTGTGAAGGAAAGTAGTCTCCTAAGTGACAGTGTCTAAACAGTCTTGCTGAACTTAAGGTTTAGAAGTTGAGCTGGTGATGTGCTTTGTCTAGATAACCTCATATAGGCGCATATACACAACCTAAAAGTAACCTTTTTTACTTTTAGTAACTTGCATTCAAGAGCACAGGGAAAAATATTCAGGCCAAATCAGGGGAATAGCTGGCTTTAATTGCAGAGGCATTTTGAGAGCTACTAAAAATTCAAAGAAGTCATAAAATGTGTGTGATATAGACCTGGTTCCTGTGGTTTTCAGCATCTGGCACTGCGAGAGATTTTTGTCTTTGAAACTTGCCTCTAGCTCACTCACTGTATTAGTACAGCTGCATTCTGAATGGAATTACATGTGCAACTTGATCTCACTGGTTGCATGGATACATATCTTTCATATTTCAGCAGGGAGAGGTTTTCTTCTTTATTAAAGGAAATGACACAACACTTTTCACTTCCAGGACTTCCTGATTTACAAGACTTCAGGAGAAACTGAAGGCAAGGAGCTAATGAACATTCAAGAAGTCATTGCTCACATGGTGATTACCTTTTGTGACAACCATTATATGTTGAGATTCTAGAAGGGTTACTATCAGAATTAGTCACTGGAGCCATGTCTGTCCAAATGGTATAGATATGAAACTACCAGTTTGCTCAGCTATTACCTGCTTAGCTATTTGCTAACATTTTCAGACTTAAAAAGTCCATAAAAAAAACAAGCACCCTGATGAGTTTATTCGTTTACAGTAAACCCATGATGAGAAACACTGTTTAGGAAATCTTTGTTTTCACAGAACTTAAAATTTCTCTTCTGAAACAACCAAAATCTCATTGTGCAGCCATAGCAATTACAAAACGTAGTCTCAGATTCTTTGGTCTGAATATTTCCAATTCTGAAGTCCCCACAGCAATAAAGTTGGGCTTCTTTCCTACTTCCCGTGGATTAAGCACCAACTCAAAAGTTTTTCTTGGACCATTCAGCAGCACAAGACAAGCAGCACAAGAGCAGTCTGCTCTTGCCAAAGTTGAATTTGTAGGAAAAGCATATTTCTCAAATTTTAGAGGAAACAGTAGTGAAATCCCTTAAAACAAAAATGCTGTTTTAACCTCCGTTCCAGTAGCGCTTCACTTCAAGTATGTTAGCTACACATGGCCAACTGGCTAGAAACAGAAGTAACACAACAGATGGGATATGTGAACAACAAAGATGTGTAATTAAGTGAAACATGAATTTAGATTAGATTTGAAACTAAATATGGATTTTGACATAGGTAAACATTTTGTCTAGAGCTCTTCTAAGAAAAATCTCTTATCCCTGGTTACTCTACAAATTTGTAAGTGAGGAAAAGTGATCCTCATCAAAAGTCCTTTGCAGTCCAACTGTAGTCCATTAAAGAGTGTTCCCTAACACTCAATACCAAAGCCAAAATGGTTTAGTATCTTTATTACTGGCCTGGACAAAAAGGTGGAACATATCCTCAGGAAAACTCTAACATCAAATTTAATGGAGGAATGTGAGGAATGACATGCTGGAGGCTAACCGTGTAACTCAAAGGGTCGGCGACAGGTTTGGGAAAGACACTGACAAAAACCTGTATTTGTATTGACAGAAATTCAATACAAGTTTGTGCAAAGTCCTGTATCCGGGACAGACTATCTCCTATAACTACTAATAGAGTAGTTACTAGGGTAGAAAGCAACTTTTGAGAGTAAGACTTGGAAGATGGACAAACTGAATAAGAATTTCTGAATGCCCACAGTATAAGGAAGACTAACTGGATCTTGTTAGTGACAATATAGCCAAACAGCTGGAGAGAGGTGACTCACTCAGTTCTGTATTTGTAAACACACAGCTGAAGTACTGTGCCCAGTTTTGGACTCCTCAATATAAAGAAAAGACAAAGGAAAGCTAGAGTGAAACTTCTACTGTATAATTAGGGGTCAGAGAACATAATCTATTCTGAGAAAACATAATCTGAGGAAAGGATGGTTTGCTCAGTATTGAAAAGTCTGAGATGGGATTTTACTGCTCTCTTCCACTACCCAGTGCATGGTTATAGAGATGATTGAGCCACACGCTTCTCAGAGATGCACAGTAAAAGAATGAAACGCAAAAGGTATTTGGAAAAAATAAACAACTCCTCTCCCCCCCACCACCACACACACCACATTTCACCATAAAAGTTGTCCAGAATGTGATGATGTCTTCATCTCTGAAGATGATGAGAATAAAGCACTGGACAAAATGATTAACTTTAAAGTCAGACCAGCTTTAAGCAGAGAGTTTGGACCAGATGATGCAAAGTCATGATCCATTCCAACCAGAACTACTCTATGCTTCTAAGAGACAAAATCACTAAAAACACGTCAGAGACTTATGATAGAATCTTCAAGTACTCAGGAAGATAAATAAAATATACAGGGCTTCCAAAATGTCAAAGCCAATTATGATTGTAAAATAACCAAAGTGAGGTGATTAGCACACAAGTAAAAATTCATAAACTCAAATTAATGCAAAATGGAACAAAACAGTTTATAACACAGGACTGCAGAAGTTGTTCAGAAGATTAATATGCCACTGAGGTTCAATTCATGAAAACATATACTTAGAGCACAGTAAGGGTGTTAGACAACTCCACAAGAAGTAAAACTAAACAGCTTAGAACTACTTGGAGAAGACAGAAATAGAAAACATGATTATCATCCATAAGACTGAAAGCTCTCAAGCCCACTTATTTTTTGGGGGGGATAAAATGATGATGCATACAAATCAATGAAAAATGCTTGTATGGGAACATTTGACTTCAACAAAAGAGAATCTAAATCAGCAGACATTTTTATGCAGAATATGAACATGCACAGAAGCAAAAAAAGGTAAAAAAAAAAGCCATAAAAATTCTCATGCCTCAGGCAAAATCCAGTACCTTGCCAGCTTCAGGAATAATTTCTATCTCAACTAAAAGTTAACCAGTATTCACTTACCAGATGCTTCAGAGAAAAAACAAGGACCGAACAACGGCTATTTTAGAGGCAGGTTACAGACTACTTAAAGCCTGATCTAAAGCTATGTCAAGCAATAGGCTTACTGTCAGGAGCAGCAGTTTGCTTTCATCTTGGAATCTGGATTTGATATGGACTAGCATCACCTAGAAAAATGGCTGGATGCATTAAAGATGGATTTGTACTGCACAAAATGTCAGCAGCATGCTCTAACTGCATTCTCTAAGATTCAAAAAGCAAAGTGAGTAGCACAGAGAGTCAGTCTTCATGTGGTAATATTTTCTAGTCTCTACATTACCAACTAGTTATCGTGTCACTTTTGTTGTCAACATTAAAAGCTTTATTAAAATGAAGTATTTTACAAAAAATACTGTTTTGTTATCCAAAATACTGTACATCACGTGAATGACCTACAAAGAACATCACAACTATGCTTAGTTGAACAGTTCTCAATTATCACAGCGTTTAGAGTCAGATAGAAATCTGGCAAATATTTGCTTTATAGCGATTGAAAATGTTTTCTCTGTTTCAGGCCAGAAAGCAGAGAAGTCTATAGCTCCAGAAATCTGATCATTTTAATCTGATATACCCCAAATATCTATTATTACAATGAATTCAAATGAAATGCAAGGTGCCTGAAGCTATTAAAACCTATTTTAGACTGAGGGCCCTCCATGCTTTCAAAGGAAGGAAAGTTTTCAGTAACTTTACTTGTCATTCCTCTGAAGTGGAACCATCCATTCCTCTGGATTCCTCTGAATTTACCTTTCTCTACTTTGCAGGGAAAATATGGCAATCAAGTATGACTGACAAGTCAGTCACCTCTGTTAAATCACTTGAATAAACAGAACAGCTAAAAGACATTCTGCAAAGTGAAAATGCAAATGATTACCTAACTTATGTAACTAGTTTATAATATACAATTTCTCCCTTTTTTAACACGATGCATCACAGTTTAGGTCTACTGCACTTATATGGATTTGATGATACCCTAAGCAGTGACTGTTAAGCTCTTTTGTATAGTACTATCATAAAAATAAAGCTACTAAAATACAACTTAGAATCATAGAATCCTTAAGGTTGGAAGGGACCTTTAGAGATCATCTCTTCCAACCTCCCTGCACATATAGGGTCACCTAGAGCATGTGACATAGGTTTTCAGGCAGGCAGGTTTTGAAGAACTCCAGAGAAGGAGACTCCACAACCTCTCTGGGCAACCTGTTCCAGTACTCTGTCACCCTCCTTGTCAAGAATTTTTTTCCTTGAGTTCCTGTGGAGCTTTTGGTGCCTCAGCTTGTGGACGTTTCCTCTAGTTCTATCAGTGATCACCACTGAAAAGAGGCCAGCCCCATCCTCCTTGCTCCCTCCCTTGAGGCATTTGTCGACACTTACCAGATCCCCTCTCAACCTTCTCTAGGCTGAACAGGCCCAGCTCTCAGCCTTTCCTCATAGGGCAGATGTTCCAGGCTCCTCCTCATCCTCATAGCCCTGCACTGGACTCTCTCAAGCAGCTCAACATCCCTCTTGTACTGGGGAGCCCAGAACTGGACACAGTACTCGAAATGTGATCTCAGCAGGGCTGTGTAGAGGGGGACGATCACCTCTCTCAACCTGCTGGAGACGCTCCTTCTTAACGCACCCAAGAATCCCACTGGCCTTGGCCACAAGGGCACGCTGCTGCCTCATGGTCAACTTGTCCACCAGGTCCTTCTCTGCAGAGCTGCTCAACTTAACTTTATATTGATAAAAACAATCTGGCAGAATGAGGTAACTTTGGTTGACAAAAACATTCACAGTTGTATGTGCGTACAGATAACTATTTTGCATCTTTCAATACCTAAAGCATTGAAGAGAATTTAATAAGGTATGTCACCATAGTTACCAAAAGTTGTTCCATAAAATGTAATACACTTCAAATCAGTTAAAAGGCACTACATTATCTCAAGAAACGCCTACACATGGACAAATGAGAAGAAAAGGAGAATAGAACAGTGTAGTTTTACAGGTTGCATAGAAAATTTTCTCCAAACAGAAGAAGCACAAAGAGAGTTTACCGCCAGAACAGGACTCCTGATCTTACCCTTATTATATCTTCTGTCAACAGTAAAAAAGACAGCAGTAGCAGAGTGGGAGTTCTACTAGAAATTGCTCATTTGCCTAAGACAGATGTGTTGCACAATGAGGAAAAAATATTTTTATTTCCTCAGAACATATTAAATTAAAAATATAGAGGTTTTAAAAAATCCAAAGGACTTAAATGTGGGAAGATGATTAGAATGAATTTAACTATGTCTACAAGTACAAAAGGATAGAGTCAACTGATATTCTTATTTAAAGGAGCACATAAAAACGCTCCTTTAAGTAGAAGACTTCCACTGGGAGATAGCAAATGTAAGAATGAAAGGTAGAGGGAACTTTTAGCAGGGAACATGAAAGACAGCTACCATAACTGGGGGTAAGAACAGCTAGAAATAGATGTGCAGAAACTATTCCATGGCTATGCTCTAAAGATAATGATACCACAGACAATTTGAACAGCACAGTACCCAATGGACAGAGTCATTTTATGGAGACTATGTGTTGTCCAACAATTCAGCCTGTCCAACCACCAAGTGTTTGCAATGGCAAACCCAGCAAGCTAAGCAGACCTGACTCCCAGTCAACCATCACCTGTTAGCCCCACTACAGGGCTGGCTGAGCTAGATTTTTGAACCCAACATCCAGAGGCTGCAGATACTCTCCAGCCTGCTACTTCCTCCAGTAGGCAGTTGGGGAAGAGACTTCCATCAGTAGGTTATCTTTGGAGGTAAGGATAACAAGGTGGAGGCTGGAAATCAGATTTCTATATGAGTTCTCTGAGGCTTATCATTTCGTATGTGGGGTATAACATATGCAATGATTTTTACTGTAGGTTTATTTGGCCAACATATAAAATGACTTGGTGAATTATAAGGCCAAATGCATGGTAATGCTGAGGCCTGCTTATAGGTTTTGTCCCATTACAAAGTCTTCACAATTAAGTTGTATTAACTGGTAAAATATCATAGTTGTAATCATAAAAAGTAAAAATAAGACCCATGAAAATGTACTTGTGTTCAGTGATGGGTTGGACAGTGGTAGCATCTGAAACACTAAAGAAAGAAATTTTAAAGATTTATAGGACTAACACTTATTTTTTTTTCTGATTTGCACTCTTGCAAATCTCCAATTTACAATTTCTTTTCTGTCAATGTTTTTAAAGAGATGTATTCAAAGATTGGGAAGCTGTTTCTGAACTAATACATAACCTTATTTTTTACCTCCAAGTGAGTTTGCTAAGACAATCTAGGATAAAACATGCTGGAGACCGTCAAGCCATGTAACAGGGCAGAAGACTAGAAATCAGTGGGCTAACATGCAGGATCAGATGACCACAGAATACTTCAGAAACAGTGTAAAGTCAGGAGAGATCACTGTCTAAGGAGAAAGAAGATATATTGATTACAAATGAGTCACTGTTAAACATCCAATCCATTTCACTGAGTGTAACAAGAAAAAAAAAAAGTCTTTGTATACCACCATGATAGATTTAAGTCATCCAGACACACTTAAAGACCTTTCTAATAAACTATATCATACCATTATTTTTGTAAATCTACTTATACCTCAGGACAGATTTGCACAGCTGTCCCAGTAAGAGGTCACTGTCCCAGTAAGAGATCACTGAAAGATACTGATATATCCGGATGGTTTAACTGATATTAATCTTAAAACTTCTCATCCCATGCAGTTTTAAAGTAGCAACATAATACTGCAAAAATTTTTGATAGTTCCCTGCCTTGCATACAAAAATTTGTGTGTACTGCTGCAAAAATAATGAAAATAACACTAATTAAATTAACTTGGAATGGCAAATCTTAAACAGGCCTAAGAGTCAAATACAATTCCACACATGTTTTGCATGAGTCTAGATTTAATTTGCTTTACAGGACAATTGGCCAAACAATGACATTTATCATAAAAATATCCTCTCCATTATGCAAATCTCATTTTTCTCTCCAAAAGGAAATTCAATGTATATTATGAGCTATCAGAATCCTGTTTTTAAGTTCAGCCTACATAGATTTTTCTTAACAAAAAAAGCAATTCAGTTAAAAAAAAAAATGTAGGTCAATGCAACAACATAGTTGTATTGCTTTTGGCTACCTTAACTTTAAAAATCCATGCCAATTTAGCTATTTTTCTTATGGTTTTATTAGAAAAAAGCAGCAGATCAACATTACTATTCAGAGTCTAATCTAAATATGCACTTGACAACGAAGCACATCGGAATATTAAGTGAAAAATCTTTAGTTTTGCCAATCTCCTCTTACCCAATCACAAATTTTTACAGGCTTTCTGATGGCCAAAATCAAACAATAAAAGTTTTATTGCTGTGAAAACAAAAGTGAAAACAAAATCATTGTACAGTAGTATTAGTCTTGGGTGCAAAGTATATTCAGTCAAGTTAACTTAAGGTTTTTAAAGTGTACTAAAACCTTTTGTTTGGCCATGAAAGTCCACAAGCTGACTGACCCAAGTATAAAATGAAATGCCCGGTCTAGACAAAAAAAAAAAGTTTGACAGCATGATAACCTCCAGTTTTCAGACAGTAACAAAAAGAT
>JAVCKT010050703.1:0-16831 GCA_032273925.1 Rhynchotus rufescens
CCCGCCCCGCCCCCCCGCGCGCGCTGCGGCCCCGGCGACGTCTTGGGAAATGTAGTCCGGGATGCGCGGCCCTTCCCGCCGCCTGCGCCGCCCGACAAGCGCCTGGGAAGCGCCCCGGGAGCCCCGGGCAGCGCCGGCCTCCTGGGCGCCCCGCGAGCCGCTCCGCGCGCCCGCACCTTCCACACGGCACCTCTGTGTTTTACTCTTTCCCAGGCATGCACCTATGGGCGTATTGCATCGGCCTCGGCCCTCGCATCTGCAGAAGCAGACCTGGAGCGGCCGGACTCGGTGGCACAAGGGAGCCCCGCGGTGAGGCCAGCGCTTTGGGGGCCTCTGTGCAGACGGAGGCGGTCTGCGGGTCACCCGCTGTCCCTCGTGGGTGCGCTACTGCTCACCAAGGGTCAGTTAGACACTGGGGTGCTGCCGCCGCGACGGGCGGCCGGCCCAAGGGAGCTCTGTAGGCAGCACGTCTCTGCCGGCACCAGGGACATCCAGCACCGCCAGGGTCACACGCCAGCCTGGAGAGCTGCCTGCGTCCAAACGAGGGGCCTGGGACAGGCCACACACCCAGCAAGGGGACACCCTGACCCCAAATTCCTGAAAAAAGGAGCTAGCCCCAACCAAGCTCGCTTTGACTCTTGGGAAACCCGGGGGAAAAAAAAAAGACGTTTTCCAAATGGAAAGCACAGAGTTGTTCCATGCTGAACACAGGGCTGTCCTCGCTGAGCCTTGCTGAGCGCAGGGCTTTGCAGCCCAGCCGAGACACTGACCACGGAGCGAGTGGTGCAGCCCTCTGCCTCGCTGTGTGTTCTGCTGCCTTTCCAGGGTGCAACCTGAGGGCGTTTCCAGGCTTGTGGCCTTGGAGGATGTGCAGAATAACAGTCCCTGCCCCGCTCCCCATGAAAGTCTGTTTGCAGCTTCCGCGGGATCCCTCCTAGTGTTTAACAGGGGCTGTGCAGAGCACACCCCTGGGTGAAGATGGGTAGTGTAAGTGACCGAAGTGTCCTGAGACCTGCCAGAAGGAGACTTGCCACTGTGGCTAAGCAATGGTAGCATCAATGGGAGTCCTATTGCTACAACTAGCAGCCTGAGGCTTAAATTCCAGGCAGTTCTGGGGATGAGGTTGAGGTGTTTAATGCTGGCCAGGTGGGAGCAGGACCGGGCAGGGCAGCCGGGCCGCTGCGGAGCTCGGGCCCCGTGGGGCTGGTGGCATCGCACCTGCACGACGGCTCCTGGCTGCAACGGGATGAGCCCCTGTCACTTCAGTGGGACTCAAATCTCCTCCCTGTGTCACACTTTGAGCCATTCCTGGTCAGAGTGGCCCTTTTGCAGCTTTCTATGAGAGCAGGGTGGGCAACCTCATGGATGCGCCTTTGGGAAAACTGCTGCATAATGCCGTGGTGAAAGGGATAAGTCAGGAGAAAGGGAGATGTGGGAAAGAGCTTCTCATCTGCCCAAGATACCTCAGGGTCTCCTTCCTGCCTGCCCCGCAATCAGCTGCACATTTTTGAATGTCTAAGATCAGATTGGTGTCTAAGAGTCAGCCCAGATTGGTCAGAGCCAATTAGCATCAAGACAACCCGTTTCAGTGGAAGACAATATGATTCTCAGCAGCTCTGACGTGAGCAGGGCACTGTCCCAGTTGCCCGTCCCCGTGGGTGCTGGGCCAGCCCTGGGCCCCCATGGGGCTCCCTTTCCATCCTGACTCACAGCTGCTCCTCGGCACCCCGACCTGCGGCAGGGACGCGTTGCAAGTGAGCGCCAGTCGCCGCTTTGCTCTTAGCGCATTCACGGTGGTGACCAGCGAAGTGACCCAAGGACCACGGTGCCTTTTATGGGGATCGAAAAGAGGAGAAGTCCCTCCGGGCGAGGGCTCATGGACCATTTGGGTTTGCTTGCCCGGAGAGGAAGGGATGCAGCCCGTCCTGGCGCAAGGGGGACCGGGGAGAGGTGGCCGAGCCGAGTGCAGAGCACTCGCCTCTCCCGTGTGTTCCCGATAACTGTTTTGTCTCTCTGCGCACGAGGGAGCACCGGAGGCACAAATTCCCGAGCCGCGGGGCTGCTCGTTACCGCGCCACACGCAGCGCGACCATCCGGCGCTCCCCGCCGGGCCCCATATGGCCCTGGACCTGCCCCTTCTGGCCTCGGAACGATGCAGCTCTTTGGTCCAAGGCCGCTCCAGGTCAGCGCCAGGCGCAGGGCACAGGGGCAATGGAAGTGGCGTTTGCAAAAGCCAGCGCTCGCTGCCACCCCTGTGTTTGCATGGTGGATGTGTGGTGGGCCCAAGCATCCCTGGAAGGTCTCCCAGGGGCACAGCAACCCCACAGAAGGGTGTTCACAAGGGCCTTTCCTGCCGCTTTATTCATCTATTTGTTTAATTTATTTTTAGGCATTTTTATTCCTGCAGCTACTGGAAGGATGCAGATCAGGATGGACGCTGGGAAGGGGCAAAGACAATGTCAGGTCTGTTGCTGCGGCTCATCCCACAGGTCACACCGGCTCTGGGACCATGACCCCCTAAGGAAAGGAAGATACTGCAGCATCTTCCTGCAGCAGGTTAGCGCACACGTTATCCCGGGGGATGCAGGGAGCCGGTGTCCATGCGCCGCGGCCGAGGCTCCTGGCAGCCTGGCGGACGTGCTTGCGAGGCTCAGAGCATCGCGCTCACATTTGCAGTACAAATGCTATTTTTTCCCTGTCTTTCTGCAATTAGCATATTTTAATGAGCTTTGTAGAAGCGGTAATTGCAGAAAGGAAACTGAACAGCGTGGGGACGTGGGCCTTTGGTGCAAACATGGTGAGTTTGCAACATAGCGCTGGAGAAGGGAGCGATGGGCTTTTTTCATCCCGTAGAACATTTCGAGAGGAAAAAAATGCAGGAACAGGGAAGTTTGGAGCTCCTTGGCTGCAGTGCAGTCTGCACCTCTGACGCTGGTCGAGTTAAGAAATTCCATGCATTTTGCACACCTTTAATGATTTTCTTAACAACTGGCCCTGTTGGGATCCCCAACTTGAGATTCCACAGGTAGATGAGGTCGGCAGGGCTGGTTTGGCCTGTGTGCCCACCAGCAGCACCAGACAAGATTAGAAATAAAGGACTGGAAATCAAGAAGCAATAGAGAGGTTTAGTTGTGGTTTTAGGCTCATTTCATTGTGTTCCTTTCCTGGGGAGGCAACGGATTTCCATGGGCTCCAATTTATCCAGCTTTGTTTGAACCCTTTCTGCTCGCATGGCTTAGTGCATGTGCACCCTAAACCAGGACTGCATTTTATCAATGCGTAGCCACCTATAGATCCTATATAAATATATTGGTATATCAATATAATAGATATGCTCGGTTAGTCCATGTCATGGTAGAGACCTTGCAGTGGAGACTGTGCCCATGGTGCCGGGAGGGTGGCTGATCCTGCAGGGCAGTTGAGGCAAAGTCTACCCGGATTTTCCTTCTGTTCCAACTCAGATTAACCAGCAAAATCCCCCTCTCTGACTGCTGAAGGGAACAAAAAGGATCCTGGCATTGCCCAGTTAACCATTACCCCTTCCATGGCTGTTTGAAATGCCTGGATTGAGGTCTGCTCGCTGCCGCTTTGCTGCAGCTGTGCAAATCACCTGCTGTTAAAATTAAAACACTGAAGACTAGAATTAGGTTGAGAGTGACATCTACTTAATGCAAATGCAAATCACTTCATTTTCGCTGCTTAAGTGATGTCTTGCTCCTCAAAAGACATTTGTGAAGACAAGTGGTAGAAGATGCCACAATTGTCTGGGTCATTATGAAGACCCAGAAAAAAAAAAACATTTTGCAATGTAATTTTGTTTAAAATTGCCGGTGTTCAGAGTGTGCAGGGGTGAGTCCTGGAAAAAAAAAAGAAGGGGGAGGCAAGCAAATTTGGAAGGCACTAAGGAATCCCGTAGTGGGCTTGCCTTGCCCCTCACTTCAGGCTGGTGCAAACCCTCCTTCTTCTTGTGTCCTTCTCCGCGTCTTGATGCCTGGGGTGGCTGTGAGCAGGGGTTCCCTGCCTGATGGCATCTGCCCGCCCTTCAGTGGGAGCAGCTCCTGGGTCCAGCTCAGTGGCACTCAGCCCTTCTGCTCTGGAAGCCACGGGAGGGCAGAGTGTGGGGAGCGGGTGGAACAGGGGCCAGGAGAGCAGCAGTCGCATGGGGACACGGGACGGCCAGCGCGGCTCTGGTGACCAGCCCCCAGGGCACATGAGTCACGGCAGGAGCTGGCAGCCAGCAAGGAGTCAAGGAGTCCGTTCCCGCTAGGAGAGCAGCTCCTAGCTGGCTCCGGCTGGCTCCGCACAGCGAGGCTCTCTGCAGAGCGCGCAGCTTGGGAATGGGCAGTGTGAGGGCTGTGGATGAGTGATGAACGAGGCTGCAAGGAGCCGCGAGGTGGTCCCGGTGTGCCCGGGGAGTCCCTGGTCTGTCCGGACAGCTGCTCCGCGGGAGGAAGCGATGGCCCCTGCAAATACCACCCTGTGCCGCTGCGACCACGTCCCGTGCAGCCAGGGCTGCTGCACTGCCAGGAGCAGCCCAAGTGGTCTCAGTTTAGTCATTAACTGGACCAGGGTGTTGAGCGGGCAGACGCAGCGTCTTGCTGTCTCAGCGCTCGGAGGCGAGAGCAGCAGAACGTTTTTCAGCTGTTTTTACGCACGCTTCACTGTGCGCGGCGAGGCCTGGAGCGAGCAGAGCATCTCCTGCTCACTGAGGCTTTGGGTTGCTGGCAAGAGAAAATTGCATTAGGATAATATTAATTGCCTTAGTGTAATATAACAGCTTACTCTAAGCCAGCGGAGTTAAAGCATAAGATTAGGGGAACCGGCAGGTGTTTGCTTAGTTCTCCTCGTGCCCAAGCATGGGATCCAGCACTAGGCAAGGGTGTTTAATGTCTTCATTAATGAGGTGGATGATGTGGTGGCCCTCTAGTTAGTGTGAAGGTGACACAGAACTGGGAGGAGTAAACCAGAAGATGCTGTTCAGAAGGACCTTGACAGTCTAGTGAAACAGGCCAAGAAGAACCTCATGAAGCTCAACCGGGGAAAATGCAAAGCCCTGACATGTGGGAGAAAAGCTGGGGACAGGTGGGCACCACGTTGGACATGAGCCAACAACATGTCCTTTGGCAAAGACGGCTAATGCCATCCTGGCAGCATGAGGATGAGCGTTGCCAGCAGGTCGAGGACGGTGATCCTGCCCCTCTGCTCAGCCTCCTGGATGTCACACCTGGAGCGCAGGGTCCAGTGCTCACTCCCCAGTACAAGAGGGACGTGGAGCTGTTGGAACCTGTCCAGCTAAGAGGCACTAAGATGTTTAAGAGACTGCAGAGTGTCTTGTGTGAGCTGGGACTCCTCAGCCTGGAGAAGGCCCTGAGGCATCTTATCAGTGTGTGTAAACATCTGACAGGGGAGGTAAGGAGGTCAGAGCCGGACTCAGCGGGGCCCAGTGAATGGACAAGGGGTGATGACACCGACCGTAAAACAAGAAATTCCACTGAAATTTAAGAAAACCCTTCTTCACAGTGAGGAAGAATGAGAAACAGGTCAAGGCATTTTGAGACAGACAGTGTAAAAGCTCTAGGTAAGAAAGAGATATGAATGTTATGTTTTCCTACAGCAGATCTTCCCAGATCCAATAACCCAAACATTTTATTGACTTCTTTATTTGACTAGAGTTGTTTTCTCATTTTCTCTCACTTCTGTGTTTCCCTGTTTGCCTGCACATCTACTCTGAAAAAACATCCCGTGAGCATCATTTTTTCTCATTCCTTGACTCTGTCCCTCAGATGCATTCTGGGTCTAATCTAGTAACATGAACATTTAATTTAGGAATGCTTTTCCCTAGGCTTGCATGCATCCAATGTTCATGCTGCATCCTGGAATCTGCCAGCTCTGTGCTGCTCTCACTGGTTTCTTTTAGCTGCTCCTTCTGAATTAAAATCTCTGCCTCTGGAAAACTCAAAAAAGATTTTTTTTTTAAGTCAAAATATTCTCTCCTATTGTTCAGAATTACTGAATTCAGCTGAATTTTGCTGACCAAGGCAAAGAGGTGGAATGCTCTTCCTGCAGAATGATGTCACATGTGTCCGTCCCTGCATGTTTGTATCCGACTGTTTCCTGCTATTCCCGTTCTCTTGGCCGAAAGGTCTCGCAGGCTGTTCCTGAAGCGACAGCCAGGCTGGACACAGAGCAGCGGCCTTGCGGCAACCTGCTCCTGCCCAGACACGGCCTCTCTGAGCGAGCCCCTAAGAAAATCAGGAGCAAGAAGGGAAAAGTACCTGCAGTTTTGGGCACACATGAGGTATCCCATTTTTTTGGCTTGCTTTAGGCCGCAGTCCTACTACCTGCTGAAGGGGCTGCACCAAAGTCCATCTGTGCTATTCACTAGTGAGGGATTTTTCAGGCAGAATGGCATTTAGCTGCTGCAAGTTTAGTCAACAACTTCTACCTTTCCTTTTTTTTCTGCATATTTCACAGTAGATACAATATTAAGTTATTTTATGGGTCTTTTCAATCTATTTGATATTTTATCAAATATCACAGACACACAGCACACAGCACAGACACACAGCAAAGTCTCAACAAGCCTCTCAAAAATACAAATACAAAGTCTCATGGACACTGCAAGTACTTATGTTTTTCTTCTTAATTTGTTCCTCTGATGACCCGGACTCACGTACGTCCGGGCTGAAGTCTTTGCTTGCTCCATTTCGTTAACACTGCAAACCAGTAATGCTTTATTTTTGTAGCAGGGACGTTTTGCTCTCACAGCACCTTTGTGGCGGTGAACGGGTCGCACTGAAATGTTGCTGCTGTCCCAGCATCCGCCTGCCTGCCGGTTCGGCGCCCGCCGGAGCTCTGCCTCCACAAGAGGGAATTTCCCCTTGCCCTTATGCTTTGCTCTCAAAGCGATCTCCATGGATGCGTTTCTTTTTCCTTTTTCCTGTTGTTTTAGTGAGCTGTTAGTATTCTTCAGCTGCCACTGAAAAGATGCTGTCAGTCACCTTGGTCACCAACAATTTTCCTCTTCGTGGCAAAAATCAGGTCACTACATCATGTCCCTGAGCAAATCTTTGCAGGTGACAAAGCCAAGAGTTTCCAGCAAAGCGTGGGATAAGCAGGGACAGGATAGGGAAAAACAGGGCCAGGGTGGGGGAAGTGAATGATTAACGGTCGCCTCCTGGCCCCGCTATGGGCCTCCTGGCCACCCTGCCAGGACCAGTCCCTCCAAAACAAAACGAGTCTGGAGGGGAAAAATGGACATGCAGGAACAGAGCAGTCCCGGGGCTGTAGCCGCACGTGCCGGGACCTTTTTGGTGATGCAGAGACCTGGTGCAAGGAACCGCAGCGCCGAGCCCGACTGCCAGAGCCCTCAGCCAGGCTGACCCGTGCCGGCCTTGGGAAGGGTTTTGTCCTGGAGAGTTCAGTTCAGTAAAGCGTCCAACTGCACGGCCAAAAAGGGCACCAGTGCAGAGGTCCTGGCTGTTTCTCTCCGCTTTGTCCAAAGCTTGTCCCAGTTTCTTGCCCGATAATCCCGGCGCTGCTGCCTCCCCAGGGGGATAGCGTTACAATTCTGGCTCCTCGCAGAACATCATGTAATGCCCTCTGCTGAAAGGCCACTTCCACTGCAGGCTCTAGCCTGGAATACAAGCTGCTTTTCCCCTTGCCCTCTCCAGGGAGACGCCGCATCCCTGTGGCCTGGCTCTGCCCGCCTGTGGTCCAGCGAGCGGCTCCCCAGCGTGTCCAGCAGCCCCGAGAGGCCGGGGAACCAGCAGCCCCAAGCCTCCAGCGAGGACTTTTACAAGGGTTTTGCCCGGGCAGTGGCAACTGCTTGCATTGCAAGTCACATAAAGGGAGCACTGAACAACAAGGGATTCAGCTCGGGGGGCTGGGGCAAGGTTTTACCCCCCTGGCCGAGCCCGTGCAGGGTTTGGCAATGCAGAAGTCCCACGCTGGAGCTCTGCCAGGCCCGTGTTACAACACGGCAGGTGCGAGGTTTGCGCTGGGCCAGGAGAACGCAGCCTTTCTGTGTTGCTGACCTCCCGTCCTGGCCAAGGGGCGAGCACGGGGACCTTCACCCCCGGCCGGGAGCAGTGCAAGGGCAGTGGCAGAGCAGAGTTCGACCGCCGCCTGCGCGCTGCTCAGTCCTGGTTTTTCCTGTGCTCGGAGAAGCCGTCCCCGTGGCCACTGCTCCATGGTGACCGATGAGGATGGATGCTGGGACAGCTGGGATCGTCGTCACGATTTTCCTCTTCTCCATTTTGTGTTTCCTGGTCTGGAAAAATGATAGGAAGAGGAGCCAGCTCCCTCCTGGACCGACCCCATGGCCCATCCTGGGCAACCTATGGCAAAAAGATGTCCTGCCCCTTTACTTGTCCCATGAGAAGGTAAGAAGGCAGCTTGCAGGGTGGTGGCAGCTCCCTGCCGCTATAGGGCTGCAGGGAAGGGAGCAGCAATTTGCTACACCGGAATAAGAGGTCATCCTTACAGGTCACTCTTTGTCCTCATTTCCCCCCTTTTCTTTCCTTCCCTCCTTTCTTGCTTTATCAAAATATCCTAAATCCGTGCTACTTGGACCTCAATCAACACTGCTATTTAAGTCTTTCTCATGCTTTAGCAGGACCCACGGAAGTGATACTAATCCCTTTCTGGTTGAGCAGAGTGTTTAACCATCTGCTGCCTTCCAGAGTCCCTTCCCAGCAAGATCAGATAAGCTTTAAAATCCATGGAGTGTCAGTGGGAGCCCCGTCCCACCGGGACACAGCTGGGGTGGTGGGAGGGGACGAGCACCAGGAGATTTTGTCTCTGGACTCTCAGTTTTCCCCAGGGTGCAAATCCCGTTCTGCTCTTGGAAGCCAGACTCCCATCCCTTTCACCTCAGCTTTGTGGAAGGAGACATTCAAGGAGCAGGGGGCAACATCTCAGCACCTGCTTCAGCGCCGCTTTTCCGCCAGCTCAGGGAGAAGTACGGCCCCGTGTTCACCGTCTGGCTGGGACTGAAGCCCGCGGTGGTGCTCTGCGGGTACGAGGTGGTGAAGGATGCTCTGCTGGGTCATGCGGAGGAGTTTGGAGGGAGACCTGAAATACCCCTTCTGGTCCACGTATCAAAAGATTACGGTAGGTGCTTGTTTTCTTCTTTATTACTGTTTGGATGAGCACAAAGTACCTGACTGCAGCTGTCCAGTGCAGGAGTAAATCTCTAGGGAGGGTCTCAGTGCCCAAACTGTCAAACACATTTTGTACTCTGCAAGTCCCTCAATCTATTGCACCTCTTATCTGACAACAATATTAGTTCCTATTAGATAAATGCTACGGATGCAGACTTCTGTCTTCTTGTTTTCCTTTGGGATGCTCATCCTTCAAGGATGCTGTGCACACACCAGGGTCATCCTCTGGCTTACTGCCCTATGGTTCCTCACTCATTTTTGCACCAGAGGCCCCATTTCTCATGGAGGAGCTGTGTGTGTTGGCAAATGAGTGGTTTCCATTGCTTCCTCCCAGGGTTTGTCTCCACCAAAGAGAAGAAGTGGCGGGAGCTGCGTAGGTTCACGCTCAGCACCCTGCGGGACTTTGGGATGGGGAAGAACACCATGTCGCAGCGTGTGCAGCAGGAGGCCCAGCATCTCGTGGAGCTGCTGGCAAGCTTCAAAGGTGACGTGGGTCCTACCCTGCCTGCTGCTGGAGCAGATGGAGGACACAGGACAGCGTGGTGCAGCAACTCTGGTCCGCAGAGCTGTTTGCAGAATGATCCTTGCTGAAAGAAGACCTAGACTGTCCCACCCTACCCAGAGAGGGCAGTGAGGATGTCAGCACAGTCATGGGGTGGGAGCTTTCCTCCATGGATCTGTGCACGCGATGGGTGGCCACCGAGGAGCATTTCATGCCCAAAGAGCAGAAACTTCCAGGGCTGGGAATCCACAAACAAGGAGTGTGCAAACAAGGAGCCTGGTCATTGCACAGAAGTGCCGGCCTCCCAGTTACCTCCAGGTTGCAAGTAGAGTGCCCAAAGCACCTGGAGATCCCTCTGCCTCCCTCAGTCCCAAATACTGAGAAGAGATTTGGCAGCAGGGAAATATATCTAGGTGTCTGTGGCTCACACTGGCTCTCTGCTTCATCTGTTAGATCTGGTAGGTTCATATAGGGCTTGTAGCTAAGAGAAAGGACAGTTGTTCAAAAGGTAAGGAAGAACATTTTCTGAGTATGATGCAAATAAATAACTGTCTTTTTATTTATTTATTTATTTGCCTTCTTTCATCATTGCAGGTGAGGCCTTTGAGCCCATGATAAGTTTCAGACATGCAGTTGCTAACGTGATTTGCTCTGTTGTCTTCGGGAGCCGCTACAACTACAGCGATACGGCCTTCCTGGAGCTACTGGCCATGATTGCAAATTACATCAGTTTTTTCCTCTCCCCTTTTGCGATGGTAGGTGCCCTTGCTGTGCTCAGCACCCTGGTTCCTGACACATTCGGGCAGCCTAGAGACGCTCCTTGGCTTGGGACTGGATGTCTGGCTTTGCATTTCTTTACCAGAGTCACTGGTGGCAGTTAAGCATATGGCCACAATAGGTGTGTGCTTCAGTTCCGTCCCAGATGAGGTGGAGGAAAATGTTCTCCGTGGCCCTGATCCAACACCTGGACGGCTGCTTTGGGCAAGCCCAAGAAATGCCCACAATGTTCATTTTTAAAGTTGCCCTTGGAACTATGTCTCACTGCACCTCACACTATATTCCTGGGAGCTGTCTCACCAGCTGCTAGTGCTTGAAATCAGACGTAGGATAAGAGAGGAACGAGCAAGGGCTGCCTTGCAGGGAAACTCTGTGCAGGCACCCGAGCTGCCCCGTCGCTCTCCTGTCCGCAGGTGTACAACACCTTCCCCAACATTATGCACCACCTCCCCGGGCCTCACCACAAAGCCTTGGCCGAATGCGAGAAGCTCAGGGACTACATCCAGGAAAGAGTGGAGCGCCACAAGCAGAGCCTGGATCCCAGCTCTCCCCGGGACTACATCGACTGCTTCCTTATAAAGGCGGGAAAGGTAGAGGTGGTGCAAAGGGTCTTCTCTTCTGCCCTGAAAGCAGTCTTAATTCCCAGAGGGTAGGGCCTGAGAGCTAGCCACATCGCCAAGAGTGAGCCTCATGAGGAGGGTGTTGAGGGACACCTCCGTACATCAGGGAAGGGCAACACTCCCTTGGGATTTGCCATGGGGAATAAGGGCTGCTCTCGAGATCTGTCTGCAGCCTGAGGAACCGCGTGGCTTGTACTGGATTTCCTCCCTGTCGCACACCTGCAGGAGAAGAGCAGCCTGGAGAACATGTACAGCAATGAAGACCTGGTCATGTCGGTATTCAATCTCTTTGGTGCTGGGACGATAACCACTAGCAATGCCCTGGTCTTCTTCCTCCTGGTGCTGACTAAACATCCCCATATTCAAGGTAAGGACACCTAAATGCCGCTGTTTCTTTTGCCTTACTAAGTCACAATGAAGCAAAGGGGCAGACTTGAGAGTGCCATACCTGGAGGTGCCCATCTGGGAGGTTTTGCTGTGAGATCACAGTCAGCCTCAGTGGATTGCTCAAGAGTGAAGGTCCATTAAACAGAAATGCAGATGGGCTGCGCATCATCCTCTGCCCACTACCCTTCCCCTGTTCCTACCCTTATCCTGCCAATGTGAATGGTCCTGGATAGGCACATGAGCGATGCTCTTGGCAAAGCCTTGAGCACCTGCATGAGCTGGGGAGCTGTGCAGGCAGGCTCCCTACTTTGGGCCTCTATAAGGGGTTACACGGGGCTCCTTGCTCTGCTAGGCCATCCTTTGACTCTAGAATAGGTGTAGAGGCCAGTGAGAAATCACTGGAGGTCCTTGGGCACAAAACACTACAGGCCTGAACCTGAGTTTTTCGCAGCTAAGGTCCAGAAGGAGATCGATGCCGTGGTGGGAGCGGATCGTGCTCCCAGCACGGAGGACAGGCTGAGGATGCCCTACACCAACGCCGTGATCCACGAGCTGCAGCGCTTCCAGAAGTCCCGAATCGAGAACTTCCCTCGCATGACGACGCAGGACGTCAAGTTCTGGGGCCACAACATCCCCAAGGTGGCCGAGCAGCCCCGGGCCCCGGCATTTCTGAGGGGAGGAGGGGCAGAAAAGCCTTGAGCGAGATTCGCGTTGACCCCTGGACTGTTTGTTCCCCGTGAAGGCCGCTGGTCTTTCCCAATCCTCGGTGAGGCGAGGTGGCAGTAACCTCCTAGCGGAGGAGGGCAGCGGAGCCCCAGCTGGTCCTCCCGCACATCCCTGCCTCCTGCCTCCGCCGCCAGCTCCACCAGAGCCAGTGCCCGCCGTGCGGGGCTGCGGGCCAGCCGTGGCCTGGGAGCACATCCAAGCGCAGCCCTCCTCACACTGCACATTTGGAGAGTTTCTCCATTTCGGAGGGAAACCCTGGCCTCACCGAGACGTGGCCGGCACTGCAGGCCAGGGCCGAGCCCGCGCTGCTCTGCCCAGCCACGCCGCGTGCTCCGACACTCACGTTCCTTCTTGCTTTTCCGCTCTCGTCCCTCTCTTGCAGGACACAGCTGTTATTCCAATATTTTCTTCAGTGCATAGAGATCCAGAGCAGTGGGAGAACCCCCAAAACTTTGACCCACGCCACTTCTTGGATGAGAAAGGCGAATTCAGGAAGCGCGAAGCCTTCATGGCTTTCTCTGCAGGTACCGGCCCAGCCCCCCACACAGATTTTGCTGGATGCTGCCTAGGAGGTCCAAATCCAGCCCAGGAAAAGCCAGGTTGAAGATGCTGCTGACCTCAGTTGGCAGCAAAGCTGTTCCTTTCCTGTGGACTCCTTTCCCACCTCCATCCCTCTGTATGCATGTGCTTTTCCCCAGTATAAAGCAATTCCTTCAAGGGCTGGATTAAGTCTTTTCTTTTTTTCCCCTGTGCCTCCCAGGAAAGCGGATGTGCCCAGGAGAGGCGCTGGCCAGGATGGAGCTCTTCCTCTTCCTCACTACACTGCTGCAAAACTTCACCTTTGAGCTCGACATCGAGTCCGAGGAGAGGGATATTTTTGCCCTGTGGATAGAGATAGAGAGACGGGCAATACCGGGCAAATTCCTTGCGATACAGCGGCGGGCATGTTCTTAAGCATAAAGCAAAGGGTAGGAGGAGGTGGCCTCCCCGTGCCCTCAATCGTTCAGCAAGCAACGAGCTGTGTCAATAAGATCTGTGCAGAAGTCAAGTCCCAAAGAAGGAGGGCTGTTGTGGGCCAGGCTACCAGGCCTCCGCTCGGAGAGAAGCTGTTTGGCTCAGGACAGCCACAGAGGTTCCTAATCTTAGTTGTCCCACATCGCCGTCACCCGAGGAAGACGACGCTGTTTTTTCTCCCTGGTTGACCTTGGCTCTGGCCTGATCCCGAGCTCCTTGCAGGGCCGTTGCTCTGACTCCCTGTGTGTGGCAATACCTCATTTCGGTCCGAGATTGTGAGTGCTTCTGTAATAAAAACAGCCACCACTACTCGATACTTGGTAAGCTGCTCTGTTGGTTTCCATCAAGGGCGAAGCCATGTGTCCCTTCCACCATCCGAGACTCCCTGAAGGCCACAGCAAGGTGGGGTTCTATAGGGCAAAGAAGTATCGACGATGTCTCTTGTTGCAAAGGCAGCAGAGACAGGATGTGAAGAGGCCACTGCACCCAAGATAATGAGCAGGAGACACCTATCTTGTCCACACTCAGGGCTGGATCCCTGCTCTTGGTAGCACCAGCTTTACACCACGGGTCACACCTGCCCTGCTGCTCCCACCCCACTGCACCATCACCCTACCCTAGCATCTGCAATATTGTCTCTTGCAATATTGTCCCTAGACAGGGGACAGGAGACCCGGGCTCTGTCCATTCCAGCAGCTCTATCTTTTTTTACTTTTATTTTATTTTATTTTATTTTATTTTATTTTATTTTATTCTAGTATTTCCTCTATTGTGTTGTCCTGGTAGACTGAGCGAGGAAAACATTCAATTTACTTTATCTGGTTTTCACCTGTGACCTCAATCTCCAAAGACATCTTGCTTATCTCTGGAATTTACTGCTTATTCCAGAACTTCAACCTGCAGCCCTATGGTTGCAGAATGGTTTCCTCAGGTGGGCGCCAAGGACTTAGCAGCAGCCAAGTGGTTTGAGCTGGAGAAGGAGCCCCAGTTGCCCCTAAAAGTGCTTCGTTAAAGCAGGGAGGAGCTGGAGCTGCAGGGAGGTGTGTTGGGGGCTGGAGCAGTGCCTTGCTGGTCCATGGCTGTGGCCTTGGCTTCTGTGCTGCCTTTGGTGTTGCTCCAGCAAACATGCTCAGCACGAGGTCTGCTGTGTGGGCACAGGAGCCACTTGTAAAATAAGCCTGGTGTAAAACCCCTGGCAGGGAAGAGCGTCCCGGTGCGCCAGCCCTCGGGCTCCCCTGGGCAGAGGAGCCCGGCTTGGTGCGGAGGATGTTGTCCCTGCTGGGCAGGGGTCGCAGAGGGTGGTGTGGTGACCTCGGGACTGGTTTGGTGGCTCTGCTTCGCTGGACTGATTGCACCTCCCTGCCTGGGGGTCTCCAGCAGGGAATCTGCCCTGGGCAGAGGTGGCTGCTCCTCCTGGAGCCTCCTGAGGCCAAAGAGAGTGGGACAAGGTGCTGCCCAGTGGCACTGGAGCTCATCCCACCACAGAGAGCAGCATCTGGGGCTTGGGGTGCTGCCTCTTTGGTGTTTGTGGTGCCCTCCCAAGGTGATGGAGCCCAGCTGGGGGCTCTGGATGGTACCTGGATGCTGAAAGCTCCTCCCCATGGGCTCTTGCTGCCCAAGTGGGGAAAGTGCCGAGCAGAGGCTCTCTGCCTGCCCGCGTGCATCTCCTGCAGTGCCCAGGATGTGTGTGAGCCCTGCCAGGGGCCAGGCACCAGGGCAGGAGATGTTCCCCATCCCCTCCAAGGGCGCCGCGGCGCTTGGCAGCGCCCGCTGCTCTCGCTCGTGGGGAGCAGGCCGGCCCTCGTGGGCCGAGGGCACTCGCACACGGCGCTGCTCCTCCTCGCGTGTCCCCTTGCAGTTCAAAACCTTCCCATGTTGGGGCTTGGTCCTAAATCCGCATGAAATCCACACTCCTGCTGGGTTAAATCCTGCCTCTGCTTGATTTAAGGTGCTGCTTTTCCCCTTGACCGTGTCCCCTCCGTGGGGTGGGAGGAGGTTGATGCCAACCGTGGCACCGCTCGCTGTACCTGCTCCAGCGGGAAAAGCGCCCGGGCTGTTAGAACCACGTGCAGCTGCCGCGGTGACCGCAGGACCCGGAGCTAAGGCCTCTTCTTGGTGAGCTGCAAGAGCTGGACATGCACCAGAAAGAGCAGAGCTGCCCTAAGATCTGCAGCAGGGCGAAGCTGGGGCTTATCTGAGGTGCTTCTGGTCCTCACAGGCAACCTGCAGCTTCGCAGGGGACATCCCCGCCTTGGGCTTTGTCCCACATTCAGCAGCCTTTAAATGCTCTGAGGTGACTCTAAGACATGATAGGGAGGTCAGTGCTGTTTCCTAGAAACAACCTAGAACAGCATTTTTTTGTGTGCTTACGGAGTAAAATGGGTCACTGCAGGAGGGACTGAGATCTCTGCATGGGGAGTGTCAAGCTCTGATTTAACTAGATAAGGAAAAGACCCCCCGTCACTCTCCCAGCGCGGGTGAAGTGCAGCCGTGGTGCAGGAGGCTGCCGATGCCCTCCCACACCCAGGTAGGGACCCGGCGAAGCCCCCAGGTCTCAGCGCTGTCCCGGGCAGGCCGGGCTCCCTGCTCTCCTGCCCGCTAAGCCAGGCTCAGCTGCAAAGAAGCTGCTGTTGTCCCTTCCTGGGGCAGCCTTTCTAAGACCCCACGAGTCCTGCTACCTTCTCCCAGAAAACCAATGAATCATCTTGTTTTTCTGGGGCCTATTAAATCATTTAATGAGGCTGTTTTTCAGCCAGGGGTAGGTTGGGATTTGGGAGGAAGGCTGAAAACAGGGTTTTTGCCAGCTGAACCTGATCGGGGACTTTGCCCAGTCTGTTGTTGGACAAACCCTGAATCAACACTGCACAATTCTCATTTGTCTCTAGTGCTTTGCATATAAAAGCAAACTTTTTGGTGTCCAAAGGCTGAGCATACTCTCACTTTCTGAAGGCTTTTTATATTCATTTACTTTATTTGCTGGGTATCTTCTGCTCCAGGGCAGCTGTGCCGCTTGGCTGCCAGGGGCTCAGCAGCCTCATCTTCCTCCCTGCCCCTTTCCCATGGCCTTTTCTTCTCTCACCACGGGTGAACTTGATGACTGGACACTTCTCCCCTCCCTCCCACTTTATGATTTGTTAAGAAGAAGCAGTCAGTCTAAAATGAAACTGCAGGAACAACTCCCCAAAGCAAGATGTTTCCAAAATCATCCTATTAATAATAGTGGAAATGTTTATCGATTGGCTCTGCTCTCCTGGGCAAAGTGGCCGCGGGAAGGGTAAAACCGCTCCGTGCAGCCGCCGCGCGGCGATACGGCAGGCGCGGTATTAGAGGCAATACGGCGGCGCAGCGCGGCGGAGGTTTACGGTAGCGGGTGTCTCCTAGGCGCCGCGACGCCGCCGCGAGGGGCGGGGCCCGCGCGCGCTCCCGCCGGGTCCCCGCGCGCTCCCGCCGCTCGGTGCGCGGAGCCGCCCGGCCCGCGGCGCCCGGGACCTGCAGCCTCCATCCCTGTGTGCCCTGATCCCGCGTGGAGCCGATCCCGTGGACCTGCAGCCTCCATCCCTGTGTGCCCTGATCCCGCGTGGAGCTGAGCCTCTGGACCTGCAGCCTCCATCCCTGTGTGCCTCCATCCCGCGTGAAGCCGA
>JAVCKT010050722.1:0-16830 GCA_032273925.1 Rhynchotus rufescens
ATAAAAGTTTTTTTTTTTTTTTTTTTTTTAGTGTGTAATGTATTTTATAGATCAATTTCTTCATTTTCATTGCTGCAGAAATGGAAGACAGAATATGTACAGAATGTTAAGTGCCATCTCTTCAAATACCATAGAGTTGCAGTGAAGAGTAAAACTCCATCTTTTTCATCAACCGATAATAAGGTGCTGAGAATGTACAGTATTTTGCAGATATATAATCTTTATACTTAGTCAATGTCTATGATAAAAGAATGCACTTTTTTTTAGTAAGATGGACAAGGCTAAGCCCAAGATTTTATTTTATGACATTTTTAATTTAAATATAGCTATAGCATGTTCTCATCTATTTATGGACTGACTGTTGCTTTATCTGTTTATGCTACCATTTATTCTGGAATGGCACCTAAAAGCTTGTCAGGATAGCAGGATTTACCATTGCAAATAGCATCTCTAAAGTTAATCCCATCCCCAATGCTGCACCAAGACAGCACTCCATAGCAGAAATTCTGGAAAAAAGCATCTAAACAGTTATTAATTTTTAAGCAGTGCAAAAGTGGATAGTTACTTCTTCTAATCAAATTTAACTTCACAACAGCAACAAAACCAGCAAAAAGAATAGCACTTGAAAAATTCTTTATTGTCATAATATCCACTTATACCATCAGCAAAGCATATGTGGGATATTCATTCTCTTTATCAATGAACACTGAGAGGGGTTTTGGGGATTTTTTGTTTGTTTGTTTGTTTGTTTAAGACCAGTATCTTTCCATGGAATTACATTATTTTATATATTATGAATCTTATTACTTAGCCACGTAACTATTTGGGAATAACTGACAGAGGATCTCAGTTTAAGGGCACTGCATGACAGTGCTAAGAGTACACAGTCCTGCAAAACCAACAGATAAATAAAACAATGTTCTTATATCTGTTCATTTCACTATTTCTTTAGATTAGTTTAGTATATGTTTGATAGAAAAACTTCCTCTCTTTACTTTTTTTATTCATATTGACTTAAGAGGAGCAAGATATATTTTCACCTACCTTTTAAAGTATGTGTTAAACACATGTACAGTTGGAATGACTGAAAATCATAGTTGAAAGTAGGAGATAAATCTGCATACAAAGAAGGAAAAAAAACCTTTCTTGAACTGTAATACGACCCATTGCTGAATCATATCCTGGCTAGACTAGATTGCATAGAGTGGATGGAAAAAATATTTGAAAGTAAGCACTTGATGATTGCTTCTGAGCCTTTCCCAAAAAATAATTAACAGTGGAATGGTCATCTTTGTGCCATTGGATTTGTGATCCAGCATTATAAAGAATAGAGAAAGATATGCGGAGTGGAACAAATGGTATAAAGTTCACAACTATAAAATGGAAAAGAATCAAGGTCAGACATCAGGAAAGTATTCATAAACTATGAGGAAAATCATGTAAGATTTTCCTAGAAAGGCAATATCATTCTCAAAAGTAATGTGGAAATTGTTTGAGGGGACAAATTTTGGATTGTTACAAATATTTTAAAAAATGCATTATGTTCACAGATGAAATCTAAGGATGACAGTCAAATGGGAGCAAATGTTTTTCTGAATATCCGGAGTCAACCAGTCATCTTTTACAGGTTTTTTTTTTCTCCCCAGTTTCTGATATTAACTATAGAGTGGGTTAAAGGTGCCTTTATAAATATATTTATATAGAAATGGATATACACACACAAAAATAAATATATTTATGTGACCTTTCTAAGTCTTAACATGAAGAAAGTGCTTCTGGTAATAAAATTTAATTATATGTAAAAAAAAAGAATATTTGCACTGAAATCAGTGGAGCAGTGCTAGTTTACCTCAAATGAAGTTCTATTTTAGCAGCAGAAAGCTGATGTTGCATGTAGTAAGGAAGGCCTTGATGTGGCAAAACTCAAGCTAGCATGTAATCATTGAAGTACAATACTGTAATACGTATAATACTGAAACCCTTGGATGTACTGAAGGTTTAAGCATGTAAGTTTAATCATGTGGATGATTGGTTTGTGAAACCGAAAAAAAATGCTGTGTCAAGATATTAGATACATTTGAAAATGCACAAGCAAAAGTAAAAGCTGAATTGTTTTGCAGGTGCTAATACCAACAATGAAAAATGTAGTAATCTCTCTTCATGTGGTAAATACGTGACATACGTGGTTTTATTTTCTTAATCATATTTGTGTTCCAATATTTATTTATTAATGCCTTGTATAAAATTGTCAAGTGGCAAAATAATTGTTTTGGCTTAATTGTTTAGATACATAATATCTAAAGTTATTATTTAATGTATTTAAAATATATAACAAATTAGTCTAAGTTTAGGTAGATGATATCTAAAGGTTCACTTCTGTGAACAAAACTTTTCCCAACAGTTCCAAATGGCAACTTTTTTCATTGAAGTTTCAAAGTCAAAGCACTATTCTTCAGTTATATTAACCCAAATATCAAAATATCTCAGAACAAAGGTATTCTTAGGAAAAATGGACCACACAACACAAGAGTTATGGATTATAATATGAAATTTTACCAAAATAGTTAAAGCTGCAATAGTAGGATATTTATGTGAAATACATATTTTAAATTACTTGGGAAAGATTTGAGAATGTTGATTCTGGGGGGCTGGTTTGAATCAGAAAAAGTATTATATTTTTCTAAGGAACATCAAAAAGAAAAAAAAAGAGGAAGACTCTGGGATGTAGATCTCAATCACTGCCTGGATAAGTCTTTTACACTATGATCAACTACTGTCCTTCAAATCTAGCCATTCAGAAATTATTTTATTTTGTCATCTGATCAGAAAATGAGCGTATTGGTGAGAGCAGAAGAACCTGTCTAATGACTACTACTGTTTTATGTATTTCTGACTCGGCACATACTTGACAGTTAATTCTGTGCAATAAATTAGTCTGAGATATCAAAATTATGGCATAATGATCACTTATGATAAGATGAATGATTTCTCAAATAAGTAACTTTAAATGTGTAAAAAGATTCTTCCTGCTCTGGAAGTTTTTAAGGTTTGAACACAAAGACAGAAATAAAGTACTGGATGCTTCAGCATCTTAGAGAATCTGAAAATGTGTTGTTATTACCTTTTTGTTGCTTAAAATAGTTTTAAATAATATATATTCTGACCAATTAAAAAGCTTCACCTACTCATTGATTAATGTTCAGATACAGTCACTCCCATATCTGAAGCAGAGTTCATGCAGTTGTATATTTTAAGGTAAGCGCAACAAAGGCAATATCACCTACATTGCGTATGTAATTTCTGCTTGAACTAAAGTATAATTTTAGAAAAATACCTACTCCCAACTGAAATATATGAAATGATAAGTATGATAGATATGAAGTGATAGAGTCCATCATATCCATTTGTTCCAGGAATGAATTGCTTTTAAGTTCAAACATTTATCTTACTCTTGATTCAATTTTGTCTTGCTTGAGACTCTGGGTTTCTTTCTATATACATGTATATTTTAATTCTGAATATTATTATTTTAAAATTACTCTTATTCTTTTTTTTTTTAGACGAATGAAATAGACTGAATTTCTTCTTTTATTATCACACAGATTTTCATAACAATTTTTCAAAATATATTTTGAGCAAAGGCATTATGGACCTTTCACAAGCAATCTTGACATCTGACACAGAGGTAAAATCTTATTTGCTACTGTCTTGCTTATAGAGACAAAGTTTACATTTGCCTATCAGCTTTTGCAGCTCTGTCTTGAGATTTCACATGCAGTTGATTATCACCTTCATGAGTGATTGCTTTTTTAAGTATCAATTCATCTCGCTAATGATAATGAAGATACTATTTTATAATTCCATTCAATAAGAGTTCCATTTCAATGTGAGAAATGCTCTTTGCTCCCAGATTTGTATTATTACATTTGAAGCAATGAGACAGCAGGATAGCAGCACCAAACGCAGTCTAATGTCCAATGAAAACAGTCCAAAGAATAGAGAAATTGACCTTCAAATAAAAATCAGGAAAAAATATGGCAATTTATATGGCTCTGACGTATAACATCTTCCTTATGGGTGCAGCATTTAAACAGAGCTGCGTGCAGCAATGCTATTGAGCAATCTAACCATGCTAGCTAGGAATTACTACCGTGAATCTTTGCTTTGTCATCTCCCGTGAGGTGCCTGTGTGGAGACTCTTTCTCTTGCCTAAGTAACTATAGCCCACTTTGCTCTGTAGCACACGTTGCATGTCTCTGTGGCAGCACCCATGTGAAGGCTAAACCTGTCTTCCATCCTGAGAGACACTTGGATTCTGCAGGCATTTCCACCATGAAAGTCTTAGGTGGATGTTTTTCTTTTTTTCTAAAGTCAGAGTCCCAGGGAGATCACAGTGTCATCCACTGAGAGCTGACCTCTAGAGAGCAGACATTTGTTCTTCAATATTCAGAAGTGAGCTGGAAACAGAGTAAGCTCTGAGGTGATAAAGTTTGGTGGTGACTGGAAGTTACTGAAACAGAAAAGGACAAGAACTCAGTATGAAGAACTGCAGGAGGATCTTATGAGACTGAGTGACCAGGCAATATAATGAAGGGAGAAATTCAATGTAGATAAATGTCAAATGATACATAGGGGAAAAAAACAACCTCTCAGCATTACATATAAATTGATGGGCACTGTGGTGACCATTAATGCTGCAGAGATGACACTTGAGGTTATGTTAGATAGATCCATGAAAATGTGACCTCTGTCCAGAGCAGTTGGAAAAAAAAAAAAATCTAAAAGTTATTAGGAATTGATTTGAGAAGAAAACAGAAATCAAAATGATGCCATTATATAAAGTCATGGGTTACACAAAGGTTGAATCTCTGGAGCAGAAAGGTTTCCTCTCTGCACCACACAATACCCTTTGTGCAGAAACCAGAACCAGGGAGACCAAATTATATCCTTATATGGGGTCAGGTTGAAAATGAGATACTGAGAACCATAAATCTGGAAACATCCCTGAGAAAAGCAGTGTGTGCCTAGCTTCAATTCTCTAGCAAAAACCTACTGAAGCACATATGTTCTTGCTTAGCAATACCTACCAAATTCCTACATTAGATATATAAATCTCCATGCAAAGCAGAAATAAAAGTTTGTGGAAATTAATAATTTCTTTATAAAAACAATCCCAGCTTTTATAATCAAAAAAGTATGCAAAATGTGGTTCAGAGTATACATTTGCCAACCTCTCACCTCTGCCAGATCAACACTCACGATAACAGGTGAAGAGAGACTCCCCGTTTGTGCATCTAAGCAAGCTTAGGTACTGGTCTTTACATTCTCTGAGAGGCAGCTGAGCTG
Organism: Rhynchotus rufescens; assembly: GCA_032273925.1. Lineage (NCBI taxonomy): Eukaryota > Metazoa > Chordata > Aves > Tinamiformes > Tinamidae > Rhynchotus > Rhynchotus rufescens. Next base: position 5,347 of record JAVCKT010050722.1, read on the forward strand.
CATTATGTCCAATCCTGTACTGATGTTTTCAAAGGGCTAATGGATCTCTAGACAGAGACTTGGTCACCTCCCATGACAGGCAGAATTAGAATTGACTTGTTGTACCTTGCATGGCACAAAAACCTACAGAAAATGCATGATCATGCCCCAAATTTCCTGTACGGAAATACAATGGCAAAATTTGTAAGGTACATGAGACTCCTTTACCACAAATATGAGGTTGAAAATGATGAGAATACTACATTAGAACAGCTATCAGGGAGAGAGAGTACTTGTAATAAGTAGTGTGAAAACATATAAAAAAATAAATTTGTGTCCTGAATCCTCAGTGATGAGCACCAGATTAAATACTGAATGAGGGTAGGAACATTATAGTTGACTATGATATGGATGTTGGTTGTTTTCATTCGCTGATCCCAAACTCCTTGCCTGCAGAAGCTTGGCTATTTGTACAACTAAAAAATTTCACTTTTCTTTTAGTTTTTCCGTCAAAGTTGCGCTCCAGTCACCTTTACAAAGAAATGTTTATCAGAAGCAGCTTATCTCAAAAACTGAAATCACCCTGACCAAACAGATAATGACATCAAGTTGGATTGTTTTATTAGCACTAGTACTGTGTCAGGTGGAATGGCTTCCTTTAAAAATCAGCAATAGCACTTTTGCAAGATTTATAACTAATGAATTGGTCAACTTCCAAACAAACAAATAAATAAGTTAAATCACAATATCCCTTCCAGCCAGGGGGTTTTTTTTTTTTTTTTTTTTTTTGGACTTCTGGTAAAGCTGAGACACTAATAAATATATCACTTTTAAATGAAATACTACGGAATAAGACAAAATAAACATGGCTTTCACATCATTTATGCCTGCTCAGACAACGTTATAAATCAAAAGACAAAACATTTTTTTTTACAGGGGAATAGAACCAGTTAAATCTTTCTAAAGAAGCATTACATTGAAAGATATGATGCCAGAAGTAGTTAACTGCTTTTTCTCCTGTCCCTCTTCATTTATATTCTTTTTAATGCCACCAAGTTAAGAGTTTGGCCTGGAGTACTAGAAATGAGAGCCAAGGGACAGGATCCTTCCTCTTCTGATCCTCATAGCCATAAAGTCATTTGTATACAGCACATGAATCTGGGGATAGGGGTGAAACTGGGGAGCATATGAAAAAGAGATAACAATTTGCATAGATCTGTATATTTATCCAGAAAAGAGGACAGGAGAATTCCAATTAGTCAGACCATTACAGTCACCTTACAGCAGTACAGCTACACAGTGTACGAGGTAACACAGAAACTTTGACAACAGTTGGTTTCATTCCTCACTGGGAACTGGTAAAACTGGGAAAATCACTGAGTATTAATCAGATATTTCTTTAGGTATATATCATTATACTGGCCTTCCAGAAGGGTCTATACAATTGTGGTACAATCTCATTTATATTAAAGCCATGAGAAAAACTTTTAGGAGAAGTAATTTAGTAGCAGATATTGATTGCTGCAGAATAAGAAATGGTATTTGGATGACACTTACTAAAGCAATGAATTAATTTTGTGCTGTCTTGTTCTTCCTTTAAAAATCATAACCTTGTGATAGGAAAGAGTAAGAAGCTGAATGAAAGAATTTAAGCACAGATCCCTGAAGAGATTAATGAATAGAAGGAGAATGCAGTCTTTTTGATTGCCTATATGCTTCTGGCCTGCAGTGATGTATCAACCCACTAGGGAATATTGTGGAATAGTGAGTAATAGGAAACCAGATACTAGGGGAATAGATCTTATTAGTTATTTCTATTGCTGGAAGCTTTTGATGGATGCCTTATATTGTCCTGCAAAGAAGGCCATGTAACTGAAGGGCAAGGATATGAAAAAAATAGAATTCCTTCCTTGGTTTATGTATATATATTCATCTCTCTCTCACTTCACAATGATCTCACTATTCTCCTTTCTTGCCCATCATCTTTGGGGTCTTTGTGCTCCGGATCAAGGTCTGCTTGCAAATACGTTTGTAAAATAGTACATTTCAAGTACTCTGTCTCTGAGATATTCAGGGTTGTAAATTTTTCTGTTGTAAATTTTGCTAAAGGCTACAAATCATGACTACTAGCCTGCTGCTCCTGTGCAAGGGAACAGATGACAGCTGACAGGCAGCAGGAAAGTGGGTCTTGCAGAGACCTTTCTGCCAAGATACATGGGAAAAGCAGGGATAGATATGAAAGGGAATGGAGAGAGTTGCAACTCTGCATCATGCATGTTGACATACTTGATCACAGAAAAGCCAGGCATGAAGGAGTCTTGAACATCCTTGATGCCTGAGAAGTAACATATAAGCAAAGGAAATAACCTATATTTGCTCTACTGTGTAAAAGAATCTTTGAAATTTGGTTTTGGATAATCTAAATGGTGATTTTTGAAAGGAAGTCATAGAAAAAAAATAGTAATACTTTCTGGGACCAGAGGTATTCATAAACAAATACTTAACACACATCTTACATATTTTATTAAACCTCTGTGTGAAGAATCTCATTTAGAAAACCTGGAAGGGATTCCTAGAAAGTTCTTTTAAGGCAAAGGCTTGATAAGGTAAAAATAGTAGATCTGGCAGGTCTGAGAAACAATCTATTGCTTATTTTTCTTAACCTTTGCATTCACCTTGCTGCTCTGGGAAAGCATTTTTTTTTTTCTTTTTTCAGAATAAAGCAGAAAGGAAGTCTGTTCATATTAAAGTCCTGACATGTTCCCTTTCTGCTCAGATTTTATCCTAACAAGGGGGCATTGCATCATTGTGAAAGAGCTCAGGGGTGCTGTAAAATAGTACCAATGTATTTTTGCTGTTTAGGGCACATAATCATGTCAGAATGCAAAATGATGAAATAAATAATAAATAAATTCAAGGTATTTTTGTCAATGCTTATGTGTATTATCCAATAAATGTCTTAGGCAAATGTCAGAAATAGCCTTAGTGACACCCAGGGCTTCTTCCTTTTGTATGTGCATGTGAAATTTTAATTTACAGGATCAAGGTGTTGGAAGGTATCAGACTTCAGAAAATGAGGGAACATTTCCTGGGAACATCCCAGGGAACATCCTTAGGGCAGCTTTCTGAGCAGCTGCCCCATCAGACTGTGATGCTAAAGAGGCCTCCTTTCTCCTTCAGAAATGATCATGTTGAGCTCCTGTTACAATTAGTTGAGAGAAACAGAAATATTTAAGGCCTGTAGAAGTACTGATCACGCTCTACTAACATTGACTGCTCTATAATATTGACTATATACTGATTACACTGGTAGAGTGTAGAGACATCTCTCTCTACAAATGTATCTATCTGTACTGTAGCTTTCTGTATTGAAAGGATATAAATACCATGCCCTAAGGATACTTTGATATAAATATATTACAAAAAGAGTCACCAGATATAAGAAAGAAAATGTTGCATAATGCTAGGAGACCAGGCCTTAGATTGGATACCCCAAGTTTGCAGATGTTTCACTTTTTGCTCCTTCAGATACTGTTTGTCCTGGAACTGAAAATACTACTGATTTACCTTGGAAGGGGATTGTGAAGACTGTCTGTGAAGTTATGTGTGACAATCATTACAGTAAAGTCATAAGAAAAATGAACACAATGTTTGAGTCACAACAAGAGTAACATACAGAAAGACACGACATACAGCAAGTGTGATGACTACTTGCCGAACAACATTTTGACAATGTTCTTTAACTGAATATGGTCCTTTCTACATAATGAATAAGCTAAAATACAGCCGCCAAAGTATACACATAACTAACTAATTAAATTACTAAATAACACAATTTAAAATACTAAATAGTTACCTATGCAGAGCCCTGGTTCAAAGATTCTTGAAATGGTTGAAGCCTTGTGACACTGTAATGTCACCCTACAAGGAAGAAAGAAAGTGGATGGTGGAGTATCTTTAACAGGAAGATCCCTTTTCAGTCAGTTAGACTTGAGCCCTCCACATTATAAAGGTGTAAGAGAATTCAATTAGAAGACATTTTAGGAGCAGTGTCTCTCTTCACCAACTTAAAAATAGTTAATAATGGAAAGATAACTTAAGAGATGGAACAGCTATTTCCTTGCTCTATAGTTCTGGATGTAAACATAACTGGTAAGAATTTTTCAAAAGACAGCAAGGACTGACATTCCAAGAGATTTCAGCAGCTCAGAGTATTTTTGGCATCTTTTGAAAATTACTTAGAAAATTCATATAAGCAGCTGTTGGCTTTTTCAAAATCTTTATGAGATTTTTATCATTACGATTCAAGAAACTAGAAAGAAAGAAGAAAAAGAGGAACATCAATTCCGGGAGAGTTAGAGGAAGGCTTCCTGCTCTAAACGTTTTGCCATTAGGCGGCGCCTTTAGAAGTGAATCTAGAGATCTGCATCCGTGGGTTTTTGTTTGTTTGTTTGTTTGTTATATAATGAATGCATATATGAGTAACAGGATCACCATGACCAAAGGCCCTCACTCATAAACACACCTTCTAGGTCAAGATGGCTGTAGAATCTTAGCAGTGACCCACCATTTAAAAAGTCAATAATAAAGTTAGTTCAGTAAGGCAAAATGAGAAAGGTGCATGGGCTGGAGTTGATAAGACTGTAACTGTATTGCAGATTCATTTTAGAATAAGAGTCAAGTTTTGTGGAGAAGATAAGTTTCCATCATTATCTCTCTCAAGGACACTGCAAGGCTCTCAGTGGCAGTCTCTGCCTTTTTCTGTCATTGTAAGGTATCATCTAAACAGGATCTTTTTTCTTTAAAAGTAAAATATAATTTCAGAAAACTGAGGAGATGGACTAGTATATGTAAATGAACCCTTGAGATTTCAAGAAGTAACTCATCTGGTTTTATTTTAACTTTTGATGCTTTGCAAAGGCAGGGACCTATATTTTTATTGAAATGGGATACATCTCAGAACTTTCTGTTGGTTCTTAACCAGAATGAACAGCAACTCTAAGTGCTTCAGCTGCTGAGGAGTGACTTGGCATACAAGCAAAGTCTGTAGAAGCTTAAAACAGTTGTGTCATGTCTTTTCTCATCCATAACTGGCAACTGTGCTCTTGACTTGTGACAGAGCTTCTAGAGCCAGGTTAGCAACTCGTCCTTTTTTACTGTTGGAAACGCCTTGGCATGTGATGTTTCTTGAAAGTAGAAGGTTCTTGTGTCACCTGCTCTTCCCTAGGCAAAACAATGAGTCTAGCTTTCTAGGTTTTGTTTCCTAACTCTTTATCTCAGCTTCATCTCTTTGCTCTCATTCTCATTTATCTCAATTGTCTGACCCTTGTCAGACTCTAATCTTTCATTTCTGGGGCATGTACTAAATTAAATTTTGGATACTGTGGAGAAGCTTGGGGATGATGCTAGCAAAGAAGATAAGATCTGAGTTGTGTGGTGCATGCCTGGAGCCTGATGCTGTTTGATGCCGGTAGAACTATTTAATATTTCAAATGTTAGTCAAGTGATATATTCCACAGAACACCCCAGAGTGCAGTCATTGTCCAGTTATTGGGCAGCACCAAAAATAAAGTAAAATAAAATAAAAATAAAAATTACGGACTATCAAGATGAAGGGCCATACGAGGCAGTAGCATTCAAGCCAATTTTGCCTTTCTCTAGTTACACTTTCTGAATGGCAAAAACATAGTTCCTGCTTTGGTTTGATGCAGCTGTACAGGAAAACCTTCAAGAGGGATGAGAATAGACCTTCAAATCTGAGCTTGCCTAGCTTTACTTATAGCTAATCTGTTCTTATCTGTAGTAGGCTTTTGTATGTAATGCAGTAACTTGTACATATACTCGCACAGATGTATACTGTGCACAGTCAGACTAGAGCTATGTAACATATTTAATGTATATAAATTGATTGTAGAATAAGTTGTGAAAAGGAAGGGGAATAAAAATTTAGGAGCTTAACAGTTATTCTCTCTCAGATGGAAAAGGGCAGCTGAAGAAGTGCAACACTACAGGAAGGCATATTTTTTAACAAATATTCTGATGTTGTAATACCTGGAGATTTTTGATAATGAAACTGAAAGAAATCTGAGGTATGAATCTAATATATTTTTCAATAAAAGATTAATAAGTCTCCAAAATATCTGAGTATATGAGATCTGATCAGAATATCTCCTGTATGTATGTGTACAACATGCTGGTCTTAATCCACGTTATATTTTAAATGCCATAGAAAAAGTCACATTCAGGCCATCTAATAGTCATTAAAGGTGCTTTATTAATATCTCATTCCTTGACCTTTATGCTACAACTGAATTGAATTGAACTGAATTGAAAAGACTTTTTCTGTGACCTATTAAATATATTAGCCTCCCTCCCAATGCATTTTTTTCTGTTAATTTATAATAGCTTCATTGAGTGCAGAACTGATTTAGTGGCAAATTGATTTTGTGTCTTTGGTGATATGGCATTCTTGTCTCTCATGGTCTAAAACAATCGCTCATAATCCTTCATTGGGTAAATATTTGCAAATAATTAAAAGGGTGGATGCTTTATGTCATTAACAACAATAAAATGAGGGGTTTTATTTATTTATTTATTTGTTGCTGGTGGCTTATGAGATGCAAGGCATAAGGATCATTTTATGTTAGCACTAGAAGATCAAATGAATCTTCCAGTATTTTGCTTCTTTCTTAAGCATTCATTCAAAAATATAAATGAATCTCTTCAAGTATTTTGGGATGCTGGATGCTGCTAGAAATTGCTGGTATGGTATGAATTTCAACATGAATACATATTCAGCCAAGTATGGTAATTACTACCCAGCAGATAAAACTAGTTTATGATTTAGATAGGAATATTTAAAAAATCCCGAGATAGAGACTTCAGTTGTATTCTTTTAGTCCAGAGAAGTGAAAGCAGAGGGGAAATATGATACTCTTAACTATGGAAAATATTGCAACACAGAGGTAGGAAATAAATTGCTCACAGTGGACCTGAAAAGAAGATATACGGACAGAAATAGCAACAGTGGAGGTTTAGTTTAGAAAACAAAATATTTTTAATGGTAAGGGAAATAGATTGCTTTGGGAAACTGTGGAAACACTATCACTGGAGTTCTTAAAAACCATTTCGCTAAGCAGCAGTCAAGAATAGTGTTGATAGAATTGTTTGTTCTGAGGGATAGAAGCATGGAATACTTGACCTCCCTTTGGGAGTTATGTGATCAAATGTTTCTTATTAAAAGTCTTTCAAGAGTACTGGAATCAAATGAATATGGAAAATGTTTTTTCTTAAAGGTAATCTTGTAGTTTGTATTGATATTCCCTTTATTTTGGAAGATCTCAGGTCCACAACCAGCATTTTTTTTTCATAAATACTTTGGAGAGGCAGTACAACAATTTGCACAAGTACCTAACAAAAGGTGAAGAATTTGTGCTGTCCTATATGTGCTTATAAAAGCTGTACTTGTTCTCACCTTCTGTAAGAATTCCACTGATAAAGCTGATCAAGCACTTCAAAAGTGCTTTAGATGTGATCTGAAGCCCATTTGTGACAGTAGGAATCTTTCTCTTGCTTTTTAATAGGCTTTGTGTCAGGACTTTTGTGTGTTGTTTTGCACAGTACCTCCTATTTTGGTATTAGCAATAAATGCCCAGAATGACAAATTTTGCTTTTACCTCTTTCAAATGATGCTTATTCCAATTTTGCAGTCATTTGCATGTGCCCAGCATTGCATTTCTGAATTGTGTTTAGGAAAGCTGTTATATAGCTGTTGAGTCAGATGTGTTCATCTTAGTGATTGCAATAGATTTGACTTTTTTTTATCCTTCTGAAGACTTTATAATAACTCTTATGAAGAGACAAGCTGTATTATCAAAATACAGTTAGCTAAACAGAAAAGTATGGGAGAAAATACCATCTCATTTGTTAAAATACAGCTCTGACTGAATTTAACAATTCTATTTTTATTCAGGGATATTTCAAAGTGCACACACTCCAGCCTGACACAGAGAACTCTCTTAAACACAGTAATGATTTTAGAACTCAGCTGCAATCGAACCTCTTAACATCTGTTATTTGGAGATCATAAGATATCAAGACTGCGCTAGACATAGATGGCACTATTAGAACAAAAAAAAAAAAGTAATAATGGCAGCAGAATAAAATGGCAATGTCCAGATATAATGCTAGTGTAACACAACAGTGTTACCATTTTTACCTTTTACCATTAAGGAAAGCATAAACATCATGGATTTGAATGTGATTCTGATTAGTGCTTCTAATGTTCCTCTGCAGTTCGACACTTTATTCTCTTTCTCAACACATTTTTTTTTCACAAAAAGCAGGAATATTTAGCAAAATGCAATATTCTTAATTAGTAATCTTACCCATACATCTTATACTTAACTGTTCTTTATCAGGGCAAGGATGTTTCAGAAAGATGTTCCTTTGAAACTTGTCTGGCTGTTCTTCATGCAGGTCTGGGGTGCTATCAGACTGCTAGTAAAGTAAAGACTGCTCAATTATTGCCAAGTCTACAAGCCTCAACCCTACTTAGAGCAGCCTGAGTATTTCCAGGTGTCATCCCCTAGGAAGCACTAAGTGGTTCAAGTGAGCCGCTAAGTGGCTCAAGTGGCACCAGTTCTGGACCCTTGTCATATTGGGGCTTGTTCTTACCTAGAATTGAATGCTTGCCCTCAGTTTTAAAACTCTGTTTCAAAGATTTTTTCAAGAGGTAAGCTGTTGATGTTGGAACGTTACTCATAATTTAGAAAGAAACAACAAGCAAATCCTTCAGAACAGGATAAATATTAGCCCTACAGGGGAAGAGGCAAGAACTAGAGGGTGTTAGTGAAATCCAGATACGTTTTAAGGCTTTCACTTCTGACAGAAATGATAATGAAAGCAGTGATGGGTGGCTAGGACCAACCAGAATTCTTCATCTCTTTCCATTTTCAGATACAATCTGGATAAGCATCCTGATGGACATGTTTTTCTATCAAGTGAATAACTGGGAAAAATACTATAGGCATTATTGCATGGGAGGCTGGATTCTGTAATCTTATATTTTGTTCTGGTTTTAACTCATCCATTCATAATGACTCCTTGTTTATCTCATGCTTCTCCAGTCTATTTGCTGCACGATTTTGATAAATATATCTAGTGACTCTTTAGAAATTTGAATATTTTCTCCACTGTGATAATGCATCAAATACAGCTCATCTCTTCTGTAGAAATCCTAATACAGGAGGCTAGATGAGGATGCAGAAGTATGGAAGCTGGAAGCAGCCCCTGGGTCTCATTTAGACCTTTTACTGGAAGCACAGAAGACCTGGGTTAGGCAGTCTGAACCATCTCAAACCTAACAATGAGTTTGAGATTTCTCTATTCATGAGGGAAAAGAAGATATATTTTTGCTTATTTCAGTAAAAGCTACTTTTATTTTTGCAAATGTGTTTTTAATAGTTAATCTCAAATTTCCTCAGCTGCAGCCTGCACACATCTTGTAAAGATTAATCCTTCATGACAAATAATTGATACCATTCTTCATGTCATCTCTTTATGAGTTGCACTGTATGATATTACCAGTTCCTTACATTTGTCTTTGCTCTAGACTTATTAAAACTATTTTTTCCTTATATACATTTTTTCAAACTTTAGTTTTGTATTTCTTTCCTATAAATTTTTGCTGGCTTGCAAAGTCTAAAGAGTGAGAATCACACTTGAACCATTACATAATCAGGAGCAGATAGCCAAGCGACTAATCATTTGTTGTAGTCTCATGGATGCATGGAAGGTAGAGTCTTCCTGCACTAATGACATCTGAAGTGAAATGCACTTAAACAACCGTTTGATACTTATCAGAAATACATTCCTCTTCTAAATACTGAAGGCAGGACTTCAGTATTAATATGTAGCAAAGCAAAAAAAAAAAAAAAAGTTAAGCAGAGTGTCCATTGACTTGACAAAATTAGTTGTAGTATTAAATCACTATTTGCCAGTTGTCTCTCCTCATAGGCTCCCTTAGCCTTATAATGTCTTACATACCCAGATGTAACTGATTTCTCATACTTTATTTTCATTAAAATCTGCAATGTTATAGAATGGCTTTAAACAGATGTTCTTTGAATGATTCAGGCAGCTCAAGTTACTGATAAGAAATAGCTGAAATTCCTGCTTGCTCTGTGGAAAATATTTCTGAAGAAACCAGAAAACTGAAGATGTTTCTGTTCGAAAAGTAGTCTTGCCTGTCTCTTAAAAATAGGGGCAAAATGCTTTGGCACCTGCTCAATGTGGAGGGAATTTTGTTTCTTGTGGCTTTCTTTTTTCCCTCAAAAAATGTTTGTCATTGTTTTGGGCAACCTGGCAAAGATTCACTTGAGCTGCTTCACAGCAGTCTAACATAGCCACAGGAATTGGGCAAATCCCAGGAAGCCCTGGCTCCCAAGACTCGTGTGTGCCCTTGTTGTCCCTGTGCTAGGACACTTGCAGAGATGATAGCTCGTGGCTTCACTGAGGGGCCAGAGGGAGCAGCACTGTGTGGCTGCAGTGTCTGGCCACGAAGTAAACATGCATCCTCCCAGGTGACCTGCCCACAAGGCGGGAAGGATGTGTGCTACAAGGATTTGGTGACATGGTGTCCTCCTGCCTGGAAGGACATCTAATCCTCTCTGTTTTATCCCACTGTGATTTTATAGACTTTATTGTACCTCCCTCTTGTTTCTCTCTTTTGTGAGATAAGCTGTCTCATCTCTTCTTCTTTATGAGGTTCCAAGACTCTTACTGTTCACTGTTCTTTTGTGCCTTTGCTGCCTCTTAGAAACTGAGAGACAGCAACTTGACACATGCCACTTTTCTACCTCACCCTGCACTGCCATGCCCATTTGGAAAGTCCAAACAGGCCTTTGGAGTTATGCTTTTTGTCTCTGCACAATAACAGACAGAAGTTTGTTTTGCCTCTGCGTGAACCAGGCCATGCCCTGAAATTGCACAGAGTTATGAGAGGGAGTTAAACACTCAGTTCTCTTTAATGAGTGCCTGCAGGGAGTTACATGCAGTCACTTTGGGAATTGATGCAGAATGTGTGCTCAATGTCCAGGCGAAACTATTCCGATTTTGCATACTCTCAATTTGCTGTTCAGTGGAGATTTGGGGATGTGATTTGACAAAGAACTTTGAGTAATGACTGTGCCATTGATAAACTATGATTGCTCAGGATAAATCATGAGCTGAAAGTTTATTGGAGGATACTGTGTATAATGCATTAAAATATTTTTGTCACAATCCTTTTTCTTGTTCAGTGTGGTTTTTATTACTTTGCTACCACAGTATGGCCAGGCTACGAAGGTAGCAGGAGGAAACAAATGAGATGCTTCTCTTTTGTATGGGTCTGGAGAGCTCACAGAATTGTAAGTCAACTGAAAGTAGCAGCTTTTCTTTTCTTTTCTTTTCTTTTCTTTTCTTTTCTTTTCTTTTCTTTTCTTTTCTTTTCTTTTCTTTTCTTTT
>JAVCKT010050741.1:0-16830 GCA_032273925.1 Rhynchotus rufescens
ACTGTTTCCTTTGTCTTTTTTTTTTTTTTTATTCACTTCCTCATTTCCTCACATGCTGCCAAAGCAGTTTTCCATCAGCACTTTACCGCTTAAATAACCTTTTAGTTCTTCAAGTTCTCTGTGTATCAGTAATTGAGGATACATTCACCACTTTCTTCTGTTAGTAACAAAAGAAGATTTATCTTCATCATGTAAGTATTTTTTCCCATTATTTTTGGACAACCTAATTTGCTTGTACAAATCCCACATAGGTCAGTCACTAAAAGGTCTATGACCATTATCCCACTACCAGCAGACTCCAGAGAGAAAGAGCTATCACAGTATGCCATAAACCTGTGTGAGTTTAAATGATGCATTCATACATGAAGTGTGATTTATGTCACTATGTGACAGAGCCAGAAATCCCTCCTTGCAAAATATAATCAAGCTACCACACTTTGAAAACCACAGTTCTTCACTGGGGAGTTTCAGGAAATGAAGTTTATATTTATCAGCCAGAGATGACCACACTTAAAGGATGTTATAATTGCAATTTCAAATTCAGTTAAAGTGACTGGTTAGAATAGAAAATTTTACAAGCTCTTATCTACCACTGTATGCTTTGTAAATTACAAACCACCAGCTGCACTGCAAATACCTACTTTCAAACACATTCTGTGCAGTCATTTAGGTCCAGGAATCTGAAATACTTTTGCATTTCAAATTAAATAAGCTACTTGTAGAATGGATATAGCAGAAATAGGTTCAAGATAGTATAAAATGGTGTCATCTACCTTTTGAAGAAGAGAAATATGAAGCAGGGAAAAGTAGTGAGGAATGCTAAACAGGAAAAATAGGAAAACTCCTTCGGGACCAGAGCTCCGTCACACCAAGGTAGCATCATTCTCTTTCTTTTCTGACATGCACAGAGTCTTGTCTAAAGTTATCACTTCTTTCTTGTGCTCTTGTGCTTTGCTTGACTAAATAAACTTTTTTTTTTTCCCGCTTTACGCGGTTTCTACAAACTCTTACTAATTTTATCTCTTCTTTATTGCCAAACTCATATGCAGGCTCCTCTTACCCATGAATCAGTTATCTTCTCTTGAATAGTTCTGTGTGGTCTCACATTATCACCTGGTCTCTTGTTACCCTGTGTGTGATTTTACCGAGAGAAGAGCAGCTGAAGGGGCTATTCCTTCTCTCCTCACTGCCACAGTATGGGGATATACATGAAGACCCCTGTTCTATGCAGAGTTAGGACCAGGTTCTGAATGAAGATATGTTTTTGCTGTTTGTATTGGAGTGATGAATACCAACTTCTTTTTTTAAATGGAGATTGTGAGTACTTTGCAGAAGAGGAGAATCTGGTATTCACCTCAAGAAATAAATAGTTCAATTGGTACTAGCAAAACCATTTGGTGACAGTGATATAGCACATTAAAAGTCCATAATAATTCCCCCTTGCAATTCTGGTAAGCAAGATGTTGGCATCTTTAGTACTTTGCCACTTGACGATATCTTTAGAGCACTTTCAATTATGGACGTGGACATATAAAGCAGCTCATGGAGTTGCTTCTAGAAAGCCTTATTTTCTACATTACTCTATTATAGCACTAGTCTGTAGATGAATAACATTTGACACCATCCCAAACTCATGTGAATTTGGTTCCAGCCAGTTACCTGTCAGTGATTTAATGGACAGGTCCTGCTATTGTACATGTCTCTGCGCAGCTTTCTGGGCAGGGTTTCATATTGCAGAGAACAATAGATCTCAAGGATTTTTATAAAAAAATTGAAATTCTGGCTACAGGAGTCATTAAATATGGTTCTGTTTCTCTTCTAGCCTGAGATCAAACGGTGCAGAGAATAGGCATATTTGTTCACTTATGGAACATGTGCAGTAGTGCAGACTGGTTGGCTTCACTCTGCAACCTACTATAAGGACAAGGTTTTGCCCCAACTACTTCTAAGTTTTTTTCTGCATTTATATTCAGCCACAAAAACATTTGTATTTCTGGAATCTGTTGGTCCCTGATTAGAGGAAGGTGTAGTTCAAAAATGATCTCAGTTTTGACGAAGTGAACTTTTTTTGATGTGAGAGATCTGGTAAGAAGCTCCTTTATTTGCACTGTAATATACCCTGGTAATAATAATAATAATATAATAAAATAAAAAATGTTTTGGGTAACTTAGTAAGTTCCAAGAATATAATCCAGAAATGTTGACTCCGAACTCTCTGTAGGAGTAAAATTTTCACCAAATTCACCAAACTAAATTTATGAGCAATTTCTTTCAGTCCTGTTTTGAAATCATATTACAAACTTCCCTACTCGCAATCCATAAATGTCAAGATTGTTTTTACCAGTATATCATATAGGTTTACAGAAAACAAAAACAAATAAACAAACAAAAAATGAAATCAATTAGCTTAATCGAGGAGGGTAAACCTCAACTGAAATTCAAGTGCTATTCCTTTCTTTCTTTTCTTTTTTTTTTTTGTAAAATAACTGATAGGACCTACATATTCATGTATACTCTTCATTAGTGTGTCACAAAAGTGCTGACTTGTTGCAGTAGGAAATATAGAGTCTTTGGTTATAGTGTTATTACTTAAGCAAAAGGCTGTTTGTTGATGGAGGTTAATGTATTGCACTTAAAGGGTTCATTTCACAATTACACTATTTAAATGCATTTGGAAGCCAAAGTACGGAGGACAGAATTGTTTATTAATAGAAATACAAAAAGAGTTTCTGTAACTTCTGAGAGTTTTAGACTCATAAATTAGGAATGTCTCTAAATAATCATGATTTATAAATGTTTACACCATTAGTTCTTTACTTTGAGACATTATTTATTATGTTTTGACTTAAAAAATTACTCTAAATTAGTGGAATGTTGATTTTTTCCATACATATGTCAGAAATAATCAGAGCATTAATAAGGAAACATAAAAAATGCAAGGTATGCATCACTTGCATAGCATATATGCAAAGAACATGCAAATTTTTGAGGCATAGAGCCATCGAGTATGAAGAAAAATTTTGGGGTTATACAAAAGGAGGAAGACTCGTTTATACCATATAGTTATGGAATCCTATAAGAAATCTGCACAGTCATGTTTCGTGGCATAAGCTCTGAGATGCCCCCTACCTCATGTCACTGTGGATTTGCTGACACTGCCACATGGCGCTGGATTTTCTCCACATCCTCCCAGTCCTGCTGTGTGTGCTACAGCAGATAACTCTCCTCTTCCTCTTCGACAGCTCAGCGTAGGATTCAGAGTATGGATTTTGCTGCTTGGAGAGGGTTATTCTGTACAAAAATCCTGGTGTGAAGGCTCAGCAGCAGCTCTGAGTAAGCCCAGGGGCAGGAAACATCCCATTGCTCTCTTTGCTATGGGAAGAGCCAGAGTGAGTAGGCTGAAGTTCAGACTGGTCCAGACCCAGCTGAGCAGTCTCTCTTTGTGGCTGTGAATTTTTACACTAAACATGATGCAACATAATGCAATGCAATGCAGAGGAAAGTGCCCCAGTGAGGGGGCTCTGGAAGCTGAGGCAGTTGCCCCACGCCTGTGCAGCTCGGTAGCTCAGCTCAGCGATGCTGTTCAGAGAGGCAGGGCTGTGAATCCAGGTTTGGTGCTGTGCAGAGGTGGCTGTGGGGTGTTTGGGGTCTGAGCCTGCACCCCTGAGTCGTGGCATAGGAATGCTCTAGCATTGAATGAGTGAGCTCAAGTCTCTAGAGTCTGAATGCATCCAGGGACAGACTGCCATGGAACAGCTGAGCTCCATTCAGCTGCTCATAGCAGGTCAAGGATATCATACATGACTGAGGATAGCAGATCCATCATACCTGCACATTGCTGCACCTGCTCATTCAAGGTAGCCTAGCTTTAGAGGTGCAACCAAGTGAAGAATTAAGTCTCTGCAGTAAGGCATGTGGAAAAAAGCCTTCTAAAGAAAATTGCAATATCCCTGTACAAGGAAGTCTAATGATTTCAAGAGCTACTTTTAAGAAAACCTATATTTATCTCATGTCCCATGCTTTTGATTAAAAAAAATAGAATTTAATATATCTTAAACCCAAGGTTCTCCTTTTGAGTTCTCATAGTCTTTTGAGGTCAAGTTTTACTTTGCATTGAACTATTTCCATGACCAAAGGGGCAAAGCTGAATTTTGCTATCTCCAAGACTAAATGGACTTAGTAAGCTTCTGAATGACCTAAAGAGGAACATTTAGTAGGATCTTTTATTCTTTGTGGGCCACTTTAATTAATCTGTAACATGGATTGTGTTCCTGAGATTAAGAATGTGTGCGTGAGTAGCAGCTGGAGAGAAGATGAGCACTGTTACTGGAGCAAAGCCACCCACATAGTGTGAGAAAGTAGACTTGGCAAGTGGCTTTGGCTGTACAAAGTGGGTCCCATTGGCAGATGAAACTTTAGCAGGCTGAGTGATCTTATTTTGCATCTGTTCTCCTCATACTTTATGAAGGTACTCAAGGCATTGGCTGGCCTGATAAACCTGTGGGATTCAAGCTAAATTATACCTGTGATACCACATGCCTGTACTGCATATACTGAAATAATAGTTCTTTTCCTATTATGAGATTATTATGAGTTTTACTTTTATGCATTATTAGAATTTGCTTTTTGGATATTTTTGCTGTTTAATAGTTTCACTGAGTGGTTTTATTTGCTTTCTAGAGTCTTAAATGTAATTATACAGCATACGCAGTGAGTATGGCACTGATAAGTAAGATTTTTCAGTATTTGTTTTCCAAAATATTTTACATTTTGAGAAGATACCATTTTTAATGCAATTTTCACAGTGATATTTTTTTTCTTTTTTAATGCCCTTGCTGCATTTTAAAGCTTACTAGGATTATTCTATGAGTCAATAATCCACTTTTGTACTTCTTGTGAGGTCATACACTAAGCAAATCCATTTGCATTAAAGACAGTGACATTTTAACCAAGATTGGCAGAAAAACTTGTTCAGTACTTTTGCCAAGCGGTGATATGTTCAGAGAGAAGATTTCTTAAAAATATCCTGCACAGTTTTTGCTTTTGGGGGCATGGGCAGTGCTCCAGCTATTCTTTAGACTGTTCTGTCACATCATGAAGCAAATCTATTGGTTTCCAGCCTTGTCTTGCCTTCTTTGGAAAAATAGAGAGACATAGACCTGCAGATATACAATAATCACAGAAATGAAACTTGCACACGTGACTGTCTCTACTCTTCCCTTCAGCCTGGTTCTTTATTATAGCACTTATATCTCCTTCATATCACTTATAGAGCACTGGAACTGGTTAGATGGATCCACTCAGTCCATCTAAACAAATACCCTTGTGGATGTTGAAGCCTCTAGTGTGCATCTGTCCTGAGTGGCTACAATTTGCATCATGCTGTGGAAGCACCATTTGCCAGCTGCCCTGCAAGCTGGTTTGCAATCCATGTTGAAAGTGTCAGCGAGTGCTTGTTACATGGTGTTTGAAATAAATAAGGGTCAGTTCACTCCTGGCTGCCCTGTGTGTTGCTTTGGCTGTGGCCAGACTTGTTCCTGCATGGTTTCCTAGGAAAGGGAGGGATTTATAGAGATGCACCGCAGGGATGTGCTGCCAGAAGAACCCTGACTGGTCCTGGTGCGTGGACCTGAGCTGGAGGAGGCTGGCAGGTACCGAGCCCTCCATGCACCAAGTACAGAGACTTCTGGTTGAAAGCCTGAGAAGAGGGCAGGAAAAGGTGGAGGAAACATTAATCAAAACAAGAACAGGCACCGTGCTCAGGGAAAACATCAGCAATGAGAGAGGCCAAAGCTTGCCAAGCTTACGTTTTTATCAGAAAGTTCAGGAAGCAGCTGCCGGCAGAAAAGGAATGAGTCATCTCCAGCGCAACCCTGGTGCCCAGTGGGGATGAGGACACAGCAGTCCTGGGGCAAAGGGTCTCCAAGGACAGATAACATGACCTGTTTCCCTAACATGAGTTATTATGATCTACTGCCTACTTCCTAGGCACCTTCATGAAAGTGGGCCAGTGGTTTGTGGGCATGATGAATTATCCTCTTTGGCTAGCTGCTGATAGGATGCATGTGAAAACAAAGTGCTCTCTTGGATGACATGAGTTCATCATTAAAATCTCTGTCTTCTGACATGACGTAGAAACTATAAATAATACGCATTTTATATTTTAAAGGTTAAGAGAGAGTTGCAAATATCGTACAGCTGTTATATGTAAATTATTTAAGAAAGATTCGTGAATCTACCACAGACTTCAATTATGGGTCTATGGATCCTTTCCTGAACAGTGACAGGCTGACATGGATTAGAGCTGTCCAAAACTATCAAAGAAGCCAAGCTAGATGGGGTGAATATTACTCACAGTGGGCAATGCCAAGAATTGGAATATGAATTGTGTGTTTAGTGGGCTGCTGCATACATTTTGTTGGAAGGTACTAAATTTCTAGATTGCTTGTATGGCCAGAAGTTGTTTTCTGACTGCTGAGGAAATATCATGGTGGTTGGCATCTGGGGTGTGAATGAGCATGTTAGGATGTGTGAAGTCAGCTGCACTGAAAAAATCAGGGACTAGCATCTGGAGATCTGAAATCTTAGAGTGCCAAAAGCACAAAAACTGTGTGAAATTTATATTCTGAACTCTGGAGAAAATTTTAGGAAAGGACTCCAGATCTCACTGGATGAATAAGCACCATAAAGCAAATCACAGGAGTAAGTAGACACCCTACCAGGAACAGGAAAATGTCCTGCTCAGCAAAGCAATTATCTTTAAGAGATCAAGAAGAATGAGGATAACGTAAGACATGCCAAAAGTCAGTCTGAGCCAGACCTTGCTAAGGAAATTAAACAAATAGCAAAAGTTTCTTCAGCTGTGTAAATAAAAAGAGAACAGGAAAGAGCAAGTGAGACCACTACACAGTAATGAAAGAGCAGAGATTAAAGATAATCTAGGCACATCCCCAAAAGTAAATGAACACAAAGTACAAACTTATGGACTTGAAGCCTAATAAGAATTTCTTCTGTAGGGTAGAGTTTATTATTTGAAAAAATGCAGAAGAGTAAAAGCCCTTTTTTTTTTTTTTGCCCATTGAAGTCAGTAAGTCTTGAATGGACTCTGGTGAGGTGTGTAATAACTGTTAGTAACTCAAGCCTATGTAGAGTTGAGTAATGTAGAGCAGCTGACTAACATTAATATGCAGAAACCATCATCAGTCCCATAGATAAATGACTCAATTGCAATTGTAAAAAAAATGAAACAGTCGGATTGAGGGGTATTGACCACAAGTGTATTGCAGCTTTGTCTAAAATCACGCAAACTGTAGTCACAGTATAAAACTATTTAGGATAAATAAGTATACATCTTACGTCTTGTACATCTGTACGTATACATCTGTACGTCCTGTACATAGAAACATGCATTTTGTTCTTGAATCTATACTGTTATCTCTAGTTATGATTATGTTTCATCTTGCAGTGATCTGATAATGTAATTGCGTGGTAGGTAAAGAGTGTTTTAGAAGAAAAATGCAACACAGGATACAACACACAACTGTCACATGGCGAGGCTAGAATGGGTCTGGTAGACGTAGGCAAGTTGTTCTTACTTCTTTAGCTTGTAATATGTTATAAGGGGTGACAGCAGTGACTTTTTCAACATCTCCAGTCAAAAAGATCTATAGTATTATCCATACATTCTATACATTCTATCTCTACATTTTTTCATGCAGGCAGTGCTTGCTAATTCCCTCCTGCAGCATGTCTGTTGCAAGTCCCCTGAAATGACTCAGTCAAAAGTCTTGAGGTTTGCTTCACTTAGAAGAGGTTGTGTGCAGTCTGAGATCCTACACTCACAAGCAGAACCCCTAACTTAGACAAAATGATATTTTTAGTTCAGAATAGCTGACTTGCAATAATATAGGATAATCACAAATGAAGCACTAACATAACTGCATTATTGCTAAGATCACTCAAATGCCAGTAGTCTTACATTAACAGTTTCAACAAGGTGTTATAGGAAGGAAAAAGAAGTAATCTTATAATTCTCTGGCAAATATTTCCTGGAGTGGTTTGGTCTAATCTGATACAAAGATAACTCAGTGCATTTGGGATGAAGACAGTATAAATGAAGTCATAGCTGCTTGAATATTATTTTGAAGTATGGCAGCTCTCATTTGAGAAAGTCTCACTCAAAACAGGTAAACTGTATATAAATAATTCTTCAGTAAAGACTTATGTATCAGGAATATGCAAGGAACCTGAGAACTAAACTGAGATATTTCAAGACTCACTCCTATATTTTATCTATCAGAAAAAACTCTTTCTTTATTATAATGGAAAATTTTAGTCTCGGATTGGAAAGTAGTTACCTGATGAGATGTGTAGCTGAATGTTCATGGTTAAGTTTATACATATAACATCAATTTACTAATCAAATTTTTTATCAAAATTTAACATCTTAATTGCATCATACATAAAATATCCTATGAAGTACTGATAACGTAAAACAGGATGGAAAATAATAATAGAATTTATGTTCATTTAAAACTTGTCATACTTTTTTTTGTATTTCTTAGCACAGTTTATGGTCACATGATTTTTTTAACCTTTTCTTGCAATTTGTGACTTTGTACTTAGATCTGAATTAGTTCACATAAATCCACAATTTATTTATTTTTTTTTTACATTTATGGGGACCACCTTATAATCCTTTCGCTTTAAGCTTGTTCCTACTTTGTGTAACTTCTCTCTTTTTTCTCTTCTGACATCCTGATCCCTCTGCTATTTGTAACACTTCTTCTATAATCATTACATAGCAATCATTACTTATTGCTTTTGTATTTCTGTGCATATAATTTGAAGACTTGCTTAATGGAATAAAATTCATTCCAATCTTGAGGGCAGTGTAAACAGAGAGGGCTTTCACAGTAATACATTTCACTTTAAAAAAAATAAAGGCTTAATAACCAGTCTAAAACTTTAATAATAAAGAAACAGCAACAAAATGCTCCTCTACTTATTATAATGCTCCTTGGTTCTTCAACCTGGTAACTTTCTTGTGTTGTGTTTATTTAAAACACACTCTGCTGAGTAGTGCAGAAACGAATATTTTAAAGTTAAAAATAATTATAAGGTTGTTTAAAATATTCTACAGTTATTTCAGCTTCTTTAGCTATGAGAGGAATTAAACTGCTACAGTCCATGGCAGTATATGGTAAAATCTTCATTTCATCTCATATTTTTATCATTGAAGCTGTGACAAGGGTAGTTTCATGTACACTCCCTCTCACAGAAATTTTCATGAGGGCTTGTATTTTCAGACAGTCTTGGCCACAGGAAAATAGTCTTGATACTTTCTTTTCAGTGATAACCTTTCTAAGTCGTGGCAGATGAGCCACACCTGCCTCATATCTTATATAATGTTCTAGCTATTCAGTTTTGTCATCTTTCAATAAACACTGCACCTGCACTTCTGTGTTGTACTGTCTGATCCAACATGAGCCGAATGCAACAAAGTCACAGCAGGGACCTAAACTGTGAAAAATTTGCAGGGAGTGGTAACATTAAATTTTCCATCCTGTCGCAATGGGAAAAAGACTGAACACAAATAATAATTTAGAGTATAAAACACCTGCTAACAGCCGTTGCTCTGGCTTGTGTCTGTACCTTCACAATACTGATGAATTACTCTTTTGTATTGCTAGGTGCCCATCAACTTGAATCAACTAGATATACTTGAGGCACTGTACGTATTTACACTGAGAAAGAAATATTTCAGCACCTGCATTTCAGAAATACAGAGGCACATTCATCTCCATTCTGTGGTGTGATTCCCTGTTGTGTAAAGAAATCAAACTCCTGTAGTTATGTTTCAAGGAGATGAATTACTGCTAACTTTCAAAAGTACCACTAGCTCACATACTTATCTTGCCTTTATTGTTAGTTGTCATTAGGAAGACAAGTGTTGCTTCAATCAAGTGATCCACCTGCCAGAGTATAACACTGGGGTGTAACTAAAATTTCTCCTTTGAGAGACTGTCCATACATACATTCATACAGTGAAGATGTATATATAGCAGCAGTTGCTGGGAAGGCCATGCTGCAACCTGGCAGTAGCACTTGGTTTCCTCTCACCCTTCTCGATACTCACTGAACACTTCCATCACCTCAGTTCCTCTCAGCTGCTGGCTTGAATTTTACTTGTAATTTAGGGCATTGCTCAAACTTTTCTGTAAAGTAGTTTAAATTCTTTTTCCATTTTTTTTTTCCATTTTTATTCTCTATCATTTAAATGTACTTCCTTTTCTAGGACTCACTCTTTTTACTCTTATAGCTTCCACAGCCTTGCCATCTGGCTTAATGTAATTTTTTCACCTGAGGTAGCGAGAAAAAATGTCTGGAGAAACTTCAAAGCTATAACATTGACAAATCTCGGCGCTGGAAATTTGAATTCTAATGCTGGATCCACAACCATTA
Organism: Rhynchotus rufescens; assembly: GCA_032273925.1. Taxonomy (NCBI): domain Eukaryota; kingdom Metazoa; phylum Chordata; class Aves; order Tinamiformes; family Tinamidae; genus Rhynchotus; species Rhynchotus rufescens. The sequence goes on from JAVCKT010050741.1 coordinate 10,465, forward strand.
AAGAAGAACTCATTCAGGAGTCCAATCTCAAATCTCTGCTATGCAATGCAAAGCACAGCTCCTGAAAGTACGAAGAGTTCTGGACCTGGAGAGCCTTAGGACACCTCTGCTCCCCTGTGACAAGCCAGACCATACAGACAATATATATGGGCGAGTTTTGGAGTTTGACAGAAAAGGCAAAAACTTTCTCCAATTCCAGTACCTAAGTGACTGTGAATTGCAAAGCTGTATCTGGGGTTGTCCTGTAGCTACTATTTCACGCCAGTGGCCTTCAGCTTTCCATTTTGCTATTTGTCTTTCTATCTGATGAGTGATTGACCACTCAGATTGACAGCTCCAGACAAGCAAATTTTTCTAAGGTCTGCAGAGAAGTCACCTGCAACTCTGTCCACACCTTTGCTTGCTATTACCAATTACAGCCCATTATTTAGGTGACTGAATAATGAATAATGACAAAAATTACTGAATGAATAATGAATAAAACTACTGCAACAACCATTCAGTAATTTTCCTTTTTAGAATTTGTCTTTTCAGGAATCGGTTTTGAACTCTACTTTTAATGCCAAGAACCAAACAATGTGAACACATTTTGAACCTGATTTTTACTGCCAAGAACCGAACAATGTGAATACAGGCTCTCACTTGAAAACAAAGAGAAAGTCTGGATGTCATAATCAGGAAGCTGTATTTAAAGTATTAACATTTTCATTCCCTTAAGCCAATTAATACTTTTTCACCCAGGTTTATTAGTTCTTTTCCAAAGATTATTTCCTAAGGAGACTTATCTTTCTATCTGACTTCTTAACATTTGCTTTGCTGGATCTTAAATTTTCTTTGGATCACTGACCACCCTGGAGTTTTAATGAGCCCAGATATGAAGGCTTGGGAAGGTTTGTAATTCTATAGCTACTAGACTTTGTGAAATCTGGGAAAATAAATGGGATACACAATTCAGATTGTCTACGTTACTACGCCTTACGATTCTTTTACAAAGTTTTGATTTTTCTTCAAACAATCAGATGATAGTTTTTTGATTGCAAAGGTAAGACACTGTCATCTCACAGTTACAGCAACTTTGCTTCCTAATTTATTTTGGCAATGGCTTTCTCTAGCTTAGAAAAACAGTAGCTTTATAGATTTTCACATTATAAGATTTCTTAAGCACATATGCTGGAGACATCCTGGAAGAACAGCTAAGCCAATAAATGTGTACTGAAGACCTATGAGAAGGAAACTGTAATTGTGTAAATGTGAATGCAACGTTATAAAGCACCACAGAGCTAACACATATTAGCTACACAAAAATATTTAACATGGTAGCATAATATTTGAAATATGTCAGGGCACAGCTAACTAAAGACAGCTTGGCATTGCATAGGTGAAAAGAAAGCCAATTACATTTGCATCTTGATTCCAAAGATTATAAAATCAGTTCTTCTGAGCATTCAACAGTGTTGTTATATTTCTCTACAAAGAATATGAAATTAATCTTTAAAGAGAAAAAAAATATATAGGGAGGCATATGATCTGCTTGGACAAAGTAATTATCTGAAAATGAAGATCACAGAATCACAGAATGGTTGGGGTTGGAAGCGACTTCTAGAGATCATCCAGTCCAAACCCCTGCCTTTCTGCCCATCCCCTCACTTTTCCCTGCTGAAACTCTCGGGAAGATATCTGTATTATGCTTCTGTTTCTGGAAATATATATGTATATTATTTTGCCACCTGTATTCCCACTGAATTTCACGAGTTTCAGTGTAATGACTTACAGAAGAAAGAGTTTCCACATAAGCAGACCAAGTAAAAAACAAATAATAAACATGACCAAGTCTCAGCCTGTCAGACTTTAAAATGGGAGTAACTTTCTTCTTTGTTTTTGTCAAGACAGAGAACATTTTTTTTCATTCTAAATTATTGTAGAAATATTGGTTTTACACAATACTCCACCTAAAGGACCATATTTGGATAGCACTTGCCAAATTCGGACTGTACTTTATGTAAAGACTCATATTGGACTTTTAAGTGTTTATGGCTGCTTTTTTTTCACTTGACAGGCCATCCTAGTTCTGAAGTACATCTCTATCTTCTGGTACTGTAGCAATCTGGCAGTTGATGAACCAGACTTGTTTGTCTTGCTTTAACAACAGACATTATAATCAGTTTCAGAATGGGTGTTGTCTTCATATGACTTCAGGATGATACAAGAGCATGAACTACACAACATATGAAAAAGCAGCATGTAAACCAAACCAAGAGGACTTAGGAACTACTTTATGTGCATGATGTTTGGGGGAAAAAAGAAATGATTATGGGAAAGAGAAAGGAGGTTAAGATGACAATGACACTGAAACACTGCACAGAGTCCCCTGCATCCAACCTGGCTGCCAAAAATAAGAAGCACTAAATAGGTCATCAAGTATTCTCTAAGGGGTTGAGTTCTCCACATAAGCAGAGGCACAAGTGGGTGTTTGTGGCCCATGGAAAGCTGTCTACCTCACAGTGCAGGTCTTAGTATGAAAGCAGTCATTGCATTCCTTCCAGAAGCTAGTGCCAGGAGGCAGAATTAGTATTTCTGATTTATAGATCAAGTTTTTAGTGATATCCTGAAATGCATTAAATTTAATGTAATAATCATAAATTTTAAGTCTATTCAAAACCAGAATGATTATATTTTTTTCAGTCAAATAGAAAGTTTCCTTTTCTTATTTGTATAAAGTCTGGAGGACAGCCTGGGGAAAGGATATCCTGGTTTGCTGGAGGGATTTGGTGCTATAAATGCCATTTTACAAGGTATTAAATATAATATGCTTTGGTTTTGGATCAAATCTTCCTGAGCACACATATTTTCCTTTATTAATAATCTTGTATTAGAGAAATAGATCAAGCTTTTAATGAAGGTCCTCTGACAGACTCTTTTCTTTTTTCATTGTATTTCACTAAAATGTTCACCCTCATGTCTTTTTATAGGTTTAATAGACGCTAGTTAAAAATACATATGCCACTCCCTCCAACTATGAGTGAGAAAAAGCACTAAAAAGTCACAAGTCCTCCAGTAAAACTGGCATTTAACACTACCAAAAAGAATACAGAGGGCCAATTTCAGCTCACAGGACTGACTGAACCAAGAAACTCTGCCAGAGACTATTGTGCACAAAGGGACTGAGGGGAGGATTTACAGAGACAACGCTCATCAGTATGGAGCCCTGCACTTCAATCACCTCTCAGAGAGGATCAAACACAGTCTGTGCTCAGTGCCTAGATTCAGTTCTTTCTTACACTTGCATTTTCAGAGGAACGAACTGGAGAAACTAGTAGGTCTTTATGTCTCTATGTACTGGGAGTGTAACTCCCATGGAAGGCTCATCCTTTGGCTTGGCAAGTTTGAAGGCTGAGTAATCACGAGCAAAGGGCTGTCCTGAAGTTCTTAGGCACATAGTTCTGAACATCGCAGGGACAGTTTTCCTTGGAGGCATGACGTCTTTATTTTTATTGCATGCGCTCCATAAATTCTCATCCACCTCACTGGAAAAGTACATTCAAATTATGCAGACACAAACCAACATGTATTTGGCAGATTTTTTTTCTTTTTCAATGGGAAATTAGTAGTCATTGATTTTGTAAAAAAAATCAAAATCCAAAAAAATGAATTGCTGTTTACATATGCAGTGCTCATTGTCCTGAAGTAGTGAAAAAAATAGTATTCATTATAATTTTACCCATAAAATAAGAACTTATTTTAACTAATAAATAAGGCTTTTTTCCTGGGAAATTATTAACTGTTAATGAAAGGTAAACTCTGGCCTTTTAATTCTGATGATATATACAAATCATTTCAGTTTCATTGTATGCTTTTTGATTAAAAGAAGTGGTTTACTACCACCCTAATGGATATAATTTATTTTATCTGCTGGAAGCAAAGAGATTACCCAGCTTTCAAATTTTCTCATCTGGAATAAACCTTAGTTTCATTGCAATGATCTCATAATCACATCATATTAGGAAACTGAAGAAAGAATGAAAATCAACAATCACCACCAAATCTGCGCTCCAAATAAAAAATTAAAAAAAAAAGGTGGGAAGCGAGGACTTTAGCCTTAAGGCATTCACTGATTTATTCCCACCTATTCCAGTGTGTTTATCTAAGCAAAGTGTCTGACTGTCTTTGGAAGCCGCTGGTTTCCACTGGTTCATGATATGTGGCCTTAGAGTAATTAGTTAAAGTGTGGAAGTGGTGTTGGCCTCATTTTTACAGGTGAAAACTGGGATTCAGGAAGAGTAAGTGATTAACTCAAGTAACAGATTATGTTACAAAATCAGGGCTTGAACTCTACTCCAGAAGGTCTAAAGTCTACAAACGCTATTAACCATAACCATAATTCTCTTCATCTCTAACTAGGATAAATAATCAAGCTACTGCAACCTGCCAGGTTGCCACCTCTGCAGGGAGAACAGAGTTTGGCCACCGTGTCTTCACTCTGCTCTACTCTCCATTCACTCATCAGCTGCACGGCACCATCAGGTTACCACCTCTGAGGGAATCCAATAAAGTTTGGCCATGGTGTCCCATTCTGCTCCACTCTTCATTTACTCTTATGAGTGTGTGCTGGGAGGGCAGATTGTGTTGCCAAGGGAATCGTGAAGTAGATTCTGTACAGACCAACCTTCCTGGAAGTGGCAACTCTCTCTCACCTCAAGCAAGTCTCTGTAATGCCCTAACTTCTGTTAGGCAGAACAGGTTTTCTCTAAGAAGTTCTCCTTTCTCAAGCAATTCTCTCACAAATGGGTGTAGGTAAAAAGGAAGGATCACTTTAGATACAAACCAAGAGAACTGGCTTTCCGATAAAAACTAAGTAACTATCTATCTAGCCAGCCAGCCAGCCAGCTAGCTTTTTGCTGTCTGATATTTTCTCTTTTTTGAAAGCCAGATGCTGGCAAATTACAGAAAAGTTTGAATGTTGGGGAAGATGGGAGTTTGTGAAGAGAAAAACTCTCTCATGCATCATTCGCTTACAAGCCTGGAAGGGTCCTGTTCATAATTTTTATTGGCATTTAAGACAGTGTTTGCACAAATACATCTTTGTTTCCAAGGCCTCTAGCAATCTGAAATTAGTGGCTGTGACTGCTAGCTCTGGAAATGACCCAAGAAAATGATTCTTTAAAAAATCTAATAATGAAATGGAATCTAGAGTGCAGGGAATATTTTATACATGATCCCATGACCTACTGTAATATTTATCTTCACGGCTACTATACACTGATTTTAAGCTATCCTTCTTACCACTGCAAAGATAAATGCCTCAGCACAATAATTCATTATGTATTCTCTCTCTAGGTATACCTTATATAAAAGAGAGATGCATTACTAAAACTTTGCTGATGCAAGGCAATTTAGGAACACTTGCCCATTTCATTCAAAAACTGCAGGCAGCAATTGCATATAGTGTTTGGCACCAAAATCCACAGAGCCAAAGCTCCAAGCTGAAAATATTTCTTCTCTGGAAAGTAGAAAATCTCAAATATTTGTCTCCTCTAACGTAATAAAGCCCAAGTGACCCAAGGTGGGACATCAGATTTCTATGTTTCCCTGAGATATTCTTGATTTCTGACATATTTTCTCACTCTTAGTGCCTGGTTACCGTCACTGGACCTACTCTCCTCTCTTCGTTCGAGTATTGGGAGATTCTGAGGTGGTTGGTGAGGACACTGCCCTTGTTTCACAAGCAGCCTATTCACTGACGGGTCAGCATGACAAACAGCAGACAAATCAGCCCTCCAAAACACCCCTGACATCTCACCACACACCTTGTGGCACACAGGTGGAAGATGACAACTTAGCATGCAGCTCAAGCCAACTAGTGCTTTCCTTCCAGCCTGCTCCTCTTTTACAGCAAAGCTGCAGGCTAAATCACATGAGTGTAAATATCTCTTCATCATGTCTCAGAACGAGCAACAAGACGTCCTACAATGAAAAAAGAGTCATCAAAGAGTTACTAAACTACAACAGAAAGTGCTTCAGCTTCAGAATATGCTGTGTATTCTCACTCTTTGAAAAAAAATGCTAAGATGGAGCTCAGAACATAACTTAGAGAGTGAAACTATTTCTTGAAAATTCTATTTAGAAATAAGTGAGCCTTATACTTTGGTTCAAATTGTCATGTAAAAAAGCCTCAAAGGAAAACAAAAACATTTCACATGCTCTAGTTTTGTTAATTTCATGCAAGAAAACAATCATATAAGTCCTTTTCTATCTTAGTTTTAGACATTCCCTCTAACTATGTAGAATAATTGCTCTCTCCTATTTATTTATTTATTTATTTATTTATTTATTTTTAGGAAAAGTACATCAACACTCCAAGGACCTTTT
>JAVCKT010050750.1:2672-16830 GCA_032273925.1 Rhynchotus rufescens
CGCTTTCTGTAATGCCCTGCAAGAGCAACACCTGAGCACAGCCCAAGGATGCAATTCCAGTGGAATGCTGTCTGGCACCTGGGAGCAACCTGCTCCTCTTCTGAAGGAGAAGCAGGTGCTCCTTTAGCCGCACACAAAATTCTGCTGCTCACATTCAAATTTCAGTATCAGGAAGGAGAGGCATGACCCTCTGACTACCCAAGAAACTGCAAAATCCTTACATAAAATAATGCTGCCTATCCCTCACCAGATGTAAATCCAGCTAATGCTAGAAAATGTCCCTGCACAGCCTGGGAAAACGAGTCCATTATCCTGTGCTCAGCTCATATGCCCCAAATGCTAGCACTGCTAGCACGGCAATCACAAGATGATTAGGTTAAATCTGATCCTAAATAAGGACTTTCAGAGACAACTTCAATATAAATTAATCTTTCTAAAGATATCTCAGTGGTTACTGAGCCTAAATCCATAGAGATCTCTATTTCTTATCCAAGAGCTGAAGTTGATTATCAGCTCTTCGAAACAAGCTGTCATTTAACCCACTAAAGTGATTTGAAATTAAGACTCACTGGAATAATGCTGCATGGGATGCACCAATAAGACCACAGATACTTTACTTCCAGAATTTCAGGCTACTTTACATTGCTTGGTATATTGTCCTAAGCATTTTAATTACTAAGGATTTTTGGTAAAGTCATCTCTAACAGTTTTCTTGAACAAGGCAAGAAGCAATGTCTTTGACTCCATGTGGGAGGACATGAAACAGTCTTTCACTCATCAGGATTTCCTCTATGGACTCAAAAGGGCAGGAAAAATACTGATGTTTTTTTGTTTGTCATTATTATCCTTATGGATATTAAATTATCCTTATGGATAAATTCCATAAGCAAACATTCTGATGAAGCGAGTAGAGGGAGAAGCAGCCTACAAAAAGAGATTCTAATATGAATCTGTTAGGACTTCAGACATCAATTTATCGTCTTAGTACAAAAAGTCTCCTTATCTTTTTAATCTCTAATCCTTCTGTCTTAGATCTAGGACCCATTTTTTCACCATCCACTTCTTAGTTGCCTTATTTCTTCCTCTTAGAAACAATCACACTCTCTTAAGCTCTCCTGTCCTTTACAGCTACAGCCTCTCCCACCAATACTTGGAGAGCTGTCAACATAACAAGAAAACTGAGGATACAGAGAAAAGTTGCAGTAGGTGACATAAATAGTTTAAAGAAGAAACTTTCTCTATTAATCTCAGTGCTACTTATATTGCTTCTACAATTCTCAGCTTTTTTTTTTTTAATTTGCTATTCTTTTAATACTCTTTCTAATATAACTACAAATCTAGCATTCTAATTCACTTCTAATATTAATGGTTGCACGCAACTTGAATGGGCCTTAGCCGGTCTGTATTTATTTAACTTGATTGTATTTTCCAAGATGAGGTATTTTTATAGGTTGATAGCTCCTCATGAGGCCTGATTTGCAGTGGTTTTTTTCTATCTGTTTTCACTAATAATGCTTCTGATCTTGATCATTTACATTTCAACCACACTTTATTTCAATATATGCAGTAGCAGAGGGCAGCTGTTTCTGTTTTTACAATGCATTAGACTTCAACAACTTCTATCAAAAGAATTTGCAGACAGATAATTCAAATACAGACTGCCACAGAGATTCAGAAGATTCATGGTTCCAGATTGTGAACAAGAAAACGTGATTAGCACCAAAGCCATCCTCCTCACAGGTAGCAGAATTCCTCTTTCCCTTTATTAAAGAGGGGTAATAGTGGCATTACGATGTGATACCTCCTATCACACATGCTCAATGTATATGTTTTTGGCTCTCTTGAGCTGGACATGTAATTGCAGGCAAGTGCTGCAACCGATAATAATGTGACTGATAAGCTCTGAGCTTTGACGAGGACAGTCGCCATGCTTCCTCAAAGGTGGTTGTGTCTCAGGTTTCTGTCACATATTCCCAGCAGCTCTAATGAGGATTGGGTCTTCTTGTACCAACCTATGTAAATGCAGGGGCTTTGTGTGAGTCCGAGTCCTAGCAAGGCACGGAAAGCGGAACTTAGGCCACTAACACATAACCAGTTTGGCTGCTCGTTTGATCGCGGATTAAAACCAAGAGGTGCTCACACCTAAATCAACCACTGCTGAAGCACACAAGCCAAGGCAGTGTCTTTTAAAAAAAAAAAAAAAAACTTGAAATATCCTGATTCTTTTAATAAAGATGTAGGTAAACTAGTGTTGTGATGTGTTTTTTGACTCCTACACATATGGTCAGACCGAGAAACGGCGTTCATCTGTCTAATAGTATAGAAAGGACGGAAAGCAACCAGAGCTCACTAATCTTTTCTCCACGTGGCAGAGAAACCCCTTAATTCACACGACTGCAGCTCACGCTACAATTTAACCGGCCGCCTCAGACTAAAACAAAGCGCCCACACTCATCTAACCGCATTTGCATATAGAAATATGCACAACATGGCCGCGGCCCGCCATAGCAACGGGGCGGGGCGATGGGCGGAGCCCCGGGGACGGACAGGCCCCGCCCCCAGGGAGGCCCCGCCCCTCCCGGCAGCGGCAGGGCCTGCGGCGGAGCTGCCCGCGGCCGCGCCGCGCTCCTCGGGCTGCCGCGCCGCGGTCAGAGGCGCCGCCGCTTTGCCGCCGCTTTGCCGCCGTCCTCGCCGCCCGGCAGCGCGGGGGCCGGCGGAGGGAGCGCGTGTCTTCGCCGAGGGGCTGGTGGCGGCGCGCAGGGCCCGGCTCTGCGCGCGGCGGGCGGGCGGGCGGGCGGGCGGGTGAGCGCGCGCCGTTGCGACCGTTGCGGCCGTTATGGCGCTGCGGCCTCGCCTCCGTCCCCGCCGCGGTTCAGGGACGGGACGAGCGGCAGGCGGGGGAAGGAGCCGCCCGTTCGTCTGGGCTGCGGGTTCAGGCGCCGCAGGGTGGCCGCGTCCAGCTGCCCGTTTCTCTGCGTGTTTGTTCGTGTCTTTGCCTGTTTATGTGCTCTGATTTTCCTCTCCGAGGTGCGGCCTCGGCGCGGCGCATCTTCTCGTGGCACCGCGGTGTGGTTTCGCCCCGCCGGTACCCCGGCCACACGCAGGTCCGCCGCCCAGCTCCCTCCCAGGGGAGATGCCTCCTTAGGGCTGGCTTGCCCGGTCAGGCCGAGCTCGGCTAATTACGGGGAGAGGCTCTGCGATTCGCGTGTCCGCTCTGCGTGACGAGGGCGGTATAAATCGCTGAAACGCGATGTTTCTTTAGGGCTGGACTAGCATGGCTGGCTGCCTGAATGGTTAAGCTGATAGTGGGGTTCTGCTGGCGCTTGGGGAAAAAGCTGCCTCTAAATGTATGTAGTTTGTTCAGCAATACTCTTAATGCTAAATTTTAGTCGGTCCTCAATTTCTTGATAGTTGACTGTAAGTAAATGCATAATTAATAGTAAGCGTGAGGAAAGATTTAAAAACAAATCATATTATTGTGCGCAGAGCACTAGGGTCATCATGGCACTTGCGCACACTGTTAACAGGGTACTTTTTTTTGACGTATGGTTTTGTTGCCCTGAGTTTTACAGCGGCGTATGGGATTGTGTGGAGCCCTGGTTGATGATGAGTGTTGTCCTTTTGTTTAGAAAACGTCTGTGTTTTGAGAGATGGTTGCTCAATCCAGCTCTGCAAGATGATTTTCACTTTCATTTCCATTTGTAAGCTCCCGCATAAAATTATTTTCAAAAGATACAGTTCACCAACCTTGGATTAAATAGGCTAGATAGGGGATGTTTTGACAATGTCGAGGATATAATGGACCAGTGGTCTACTTTATGAAGCAGATCCTTAACTTGAAATTGTTCTTTTTTGTTATGTGCATGCTAGATTTCTCAAGATGACAGTTTTCTTTTTAAACTTGTTACGTGGACAAGAAGTATCTGGCCTTCTTTAGCAATACTGAAATTTGTTAGTTATTTAATGCTGAGTAGAGATGGATTGGATGTTCTTGGTGCATGTAGAGTAAAATGAGGTGTTAGAATTTTCCCAAATTCTCAAAAACGGTGCTTATCTTTTTAAATGTATTCTACACCATTATTTTATACATCATTCACTTGAGGGAAAGTATTCAGGCTTCTTCCATTTTAAAATTCTTCCATTTTAAACTTCATCAGCACATCTTATATTAAATATTTCTTTCCATGATTTCATTTATTGAAATGTGTTACAGGGCCAAACCTCATTTTTAGTAAGCAGGATTAAGGGATTTCACTCAATGGTTCAAGTCAGCAAGTGTGTTATTACCAGAGCATTTGCAGAAGAGATTGGCAAACTACTAATGGAAGTCTGAATTGACAATAGCAAACAGTGGTTTTGTTTGGGCTGCTATCAACTTCCACCAGCATAGCTGAGACAGGATAAAGAATTGCAAATGTGTTTTTTTTTTTTTTTCTTTTTCTTTTTTTAGTATATCTACTTAAAAATCATATGAAATGAGAACTTGCATGCATGGCCTGTCTCGCTGGGTTAAATTCAGTTAGCAGTAAGATACAAAATTAACTGGGGTGGAGAGGAGAAGAGAAAATCTCAGCAAGTATATGAACCTAAAAAGAAATATCTCTTAGTGGCTTTATACTTTCATGCTAAAATCACTTAGTCGTCAGTCAGAGCCCCGAAAAGCCGTCACTTTGGAGATCAGGATTTAATTTGTATCTAGCACTGATGGAAGCACTACACTAATTACTTGGAAGTGACGTATTATGTATAAGAAGTCTCTTATGCTAAAGATTCATGTACAGGTTTTTATGAGAGTTTGTGAGAGTCTTTCTTGTGCAGGGTAGTTAATTCCTTACCATGCCATTTAAGCTTTATAAGGAGAATAAGGAGAGAAAAAAAAATGTGGTAACACTAATGAGGTAAAATCTCATGTTTTCCTTTGTTTTGAAAGCCCCTTAAAGACCTATAAAATATGAATGACTTAATGTAGAATATGAATTAGACTGAAAAAATCTTTCAAAAGTTTATTTTGTGAGATTTTTTGTTTTGTTTTTGTTTTTTAGTGAGCTTTGAGCTCTAAAGTCCTGTTTTTCTGAAGAGTTCTGCAGAATTTTGAGAGACCAAGTTTGCCCAGAGAAAGCTTTTTTTACCACCTTGTGGAATAGTTCTGTAGGTGATGGAGTCCTGAGCGCTACCCTTTATGAAATACTTAAGAGTACAATGACTGAAGTATTAAATGAAGAGTCTCACAGATCAGTGCTAGCAAAATAAGAGTTTTTCTTGTCTAAGCAGATGATGGTTAGCAGCTCTAGGCGTATTTAGAGCAAGAGCAAGCAAGTAAGAAAGAAATCCATTAGTGTCCTATGCAGTGAATCCACATTGTGCTTGTTATTTCAAACAGTTGGTAATATGTTCGGTCTCTTCAGCATTCACTTGCAGTTCAAAAGTTTATATTTAATGTGATAAAAATATAATCGTTATTGATATGTGAAAGTCTGTTTATTTAGTCTACAGTTGTACTCCAGCAAGCTAAATATCATTATCTCATTTTGCTTAGGGTTTAGTGCTTAATGTAGTGAATTTTGCAGTGGGATCTTTATTTCTATGAGCTGCAGTTAGGCCACAAAGTCAGCTTTGGAAAAGCAGGCTGTGAAGAAAACAAGTTAAGACAAGATGAGGCAGAGGTTTTTCTAATTGTCTTTTCCCTGTATTCGCACCAGTTCCCATTTTGCCCACTCTTCCTCCTTCTCTATTTTGTTAGGAAATCACTGACCTTTTTTTAATTGCCTACATTTGCTGCATGTTACTTGTGTGTATGCATTTATGAAATATAAATACTGTACATTATGGTTATACATCTGTGGGAAGCTGATTATGTTTAGCTTAAAATCTTGATACAGTTTCAGATATTTGCAAGACTAGAAAATGTTAATAACCTATTCTTTAGTTAAATGGAATGATATCAGTTCAGTAACTGACGTTTTTGTGTTCCATACACTTTCCAGTAACAGAAATAAAATGCATACGTTACAGTTCTGTAATTTGGAATGGATGAATCCCTTCAGCAAGGTATTATATAAGATGAAGCTTCAGAATGTGTTTTGCTGCATCCTTTTTATACTTTTTTTTTACTATTTGTCTTAAAATAGGTTATAATTGCATATTTGAAATCACACCCTTGATTAAACAAAAGCTGTGCTTAGGACGTTTTGTGATTTCTGGAAAATATTTTTGAGGCTCCTGTGAATTCCAGCATGGAGTGTATTTTCAAAGCTGTCTTGTTTTAGATCTGAAGGGCTGCTATTTCGTGTCCCATTTCCCATGTCTTGTTTGAGCATGCTCATATACAGGCAGAAAGCTCTGCTTGCTCCTCTTAAGAGTAAAGAAGTTGAGATATACTGTTAAGCAAAATAACCCAGAGGTAATAATGGTAGTGGAAATAAAAAGAAGGCGTGCAAGAGACCAATTTTACAAGCTCTTTGCCACTTTCTCAGCTTTTCTAGAGCAAGAATTGGAGCAGTAGTTAAGGCCAGTGCTATGCTGTGGCATAGTGCTTGCTAGCAGGCCTGCACACAGCTGCAGGGAAAAATTAGTCCAAGGTTGGACTAATATTGGACTAAACTCTCTAAGGCTTATTCTCCAGGAATGAAGTATGATGCCATTGCTATATGTATGTGAGAGTTGTGTGATTAGTTATTTTCATTAGGTTGCCATGAGATCATAGTAATTTAAAGAGAAGTCTTACTCGAGGAAATTAGAATGTTGCCGTTACCTGCATATTTTTCACATACTGTTCTTGATCAAGTAAATAGCGTGACTTTAAGTTACACAATCTCTTCATAGAAAATAAAGCTTAAATCCCACATGAAAGAATAGGGAGTAAGGCAAAACAAAATAACTTGGGATTTAATTATTAGCAAAAGCAAATATTTGACTTCATTTTTTTTCTCCTCTTCTAACACAAGTACGGGAAAGTCTTTCCTTTCACTTTCTGTGCAAGGCAATTTTAATGGGTCTTGCTTTGTTTTGTCTGATACGTAGCCATCTTGATATCATATCTTTTAAAATCTTAGTGATAAGTTACTCCAACGTTCATTGAGATGAAACCACATGCTCAGTATAGATGGAAGAGTAAGCTTAATTTGTATGCCCTGCAAGCTGTCCTCAAGCATATTTTGTGTAATCATCTTGCATGTTGGATGAGGAATTCTTTTGGATTAAAGGATGGGTAAGAACTTCTACTTCAAAGTTAAGAAGAACTATGCTGGTTCTGAGCTTTTAGAAGAACTCCAACTCCTCTGTATGCTTCAGTATGCAATCTGTTTAAGACTGGGAAGCCTTCCAGTTGGAAAGGCAGGACATATTTCTAATTATTGCTTATTTGAAAATCCAGCAAGTTCCTACAAAGTTATATGCTGTTTTATGCTTCTGCTCTTGAATTTTTTAGACTGAGTTTAATAAAAAGCATATTTCTGTGCCTGTAGAATGCAGCAGTTTCTGGAACGCTTTTTTAGTCTATAGGTAGTAGGAATTCATTGTATAGAGTTCCTACTACTGTAGAGTTCCTAACCATATAATAATTGTGTAACTAGACAGAATCTCTGTTGGACTGGTAGAATGTGCAAGTGATCACAGTGGAGCTGACTTACCCTCTAATATAGCCAAAGCAGGAAGGCATCATTTGCAGGGGTTTTGTGAGAACAGAGCTAGAAGGGAGCACAACAAGACAAAAATGTAAAGGAAATAGAGTTCTGAGCAGGTCAGGGACAACAAAAGACAGACTCCTTGTCTGAGGAAAGAGTTTTCCATAGTGGAGAGCTACGGAATTGGTATCTGTGGTAGTATTAAGGTAGTCATATTAAGAGTTCCTCATGTCATCTTCAGTAGCTTCATGTTGGACCGATCAGCTTCACTGAGTCCTAGTCTCTTGGTGTGCTATGAAGAGGTGAGGTTTTAAGTCTTGCCGACCCATTGGATTTTGACTTAAAACTGTTTTAACACCATAAATTTCTTTCTTTGTGTCTTTTCATGTTATAATGCAGCCTGCATGTTACTCAGAATGTCACATATCAATTAAAATGACGCCACTTTCCTACATTAATCTCCTTTCCAAAGGTTAACTACTGATATTTCAGCTTTCATTTAACTATTTTGTTGTTCTTTATCACTGAGCAGATTTTAGCTTTGAATAAACAAGTCCAGTACTGTGGTGTGTCTATTACTTAACCATAGTAAAAACCATAGTTTGCTTAGTAAAAGCAAAATGTTTGGATGGACTTTAACTGGAATAAAAAAGGTGTATAGAGGAAAAAAGCAGAGTAATGTAAAAATTTGCAAGTGTGCTGTAAAGTAATTAATAGGAAAGCAAATAGGATGCTTAATTTGAGAAATTGATGCATGAAATATTTTTCATGTTTCATCTATAGTGCTTCAGGTGGTGTGTTTCTGATCTAACTTGTTGAGGAGTAAGTAGTGTTATAAACTGCACGCTAATTCACTCATTAAGCAACTTCTCATGAACCTAAAGATTTCTACCATATTTATGAAGGGCAGATGTGTTTCAGTTACCCTTGAAGCCTTTGTGGATCGTTGGACATGGGAAATATGTCAGTAAGATCTCCCAGCAGGTGTTAATTAGTGTTTCAAGTACAGAGAAGGCTGAAATGGGAGCTTTAAAATAATTATAATTTTTTTTTTTTGCATGATAATTTTGTGTTCTTTTTGTAGTTTCTTTCTAGTGCTTGGATTCTGGAAAACCAATACATGTGACTAAACATTTTTTCTTTAAGCAAGGTCTAATGAAGCCAAATTCTCTTCCACAGTGACAGGTTGCATAATAAGAGGCAACCCTGCAAATTGCAGTTTGGGAGGTTTGGGTTAAACTGCAAGAAAACCGCCTTTTGTAGGAGGTCAGTGCAGTACTGGAACAGGAAAACCCAGAGAAACTGTCAGAGGTTTTGAAGTCTCAGTTAAACACAGTTGATTTAGGGTTAATCCTAGTCTTGTGCTAGTCCTGCTTTGAGCAGGAGATTGGACTAAATCACTTTCTGAGGTCCCTTCCAATCAGTAGTTTTTATTCTCTCTCTCTTTTTTTTTTTTTTTTCACTAATGTGCCTGCTTCATGTCAGTGAAATTCTGTATGAATTTACTTTTTAATTTGCATGTAATTTTCATGTCAGTGAGCAGGAGGTTGTCAACTAGTCTTCAGAAAAATGATATTGAAATTCAAGGACTTTATAAGGGTATTCTTGCTTAGATAATACCCAGATTTGTAAGATGGGACAGCATCTTGAGATGCTTCCTTTTTCTAAATGTGTAGATCAATTTATAATACCAACCAAGTATCTTTTTCCAAATGTGTAATAATATATATCTCTCTGAGATATGTCTGCTTGCATCAGTTTGAGTGAAAATAATGTTACTGATGCTATGCATAACTTGATAACTAAGTATTAGTTCTCTTCTTGTATTACTAAACTTTACTTGGTTTGAGAGCAGGGAAGGATTTCAGTCACAATCCTGTGAGTTTTAATAACTCCAGGTTAGTGCTATTAATAAGAAAAGAATCTAATTCTCTCTTCAAAAGCCCAAGTTGTGGCCGTAATTGTTAAGTATTTAAAAACAACAACAGCAAATCATTTCATATACAAAAAATACAAAATTGGTTCCTTCTCAGGGGAAAAAAGTATTTGAACACGGCTTCTATCTGTGTATGTTTTTGAGAATAACCTTTTAAATCTCTTAATGTTAGGAGCTGAGTGAAAGTGAATGTATGCAGTTACTAATCAGATATATATATTTTTTCCTTGGAGTTAGGAAGAGTGAGGAGAAAATATACCATAAATCAACTAATGTGGATTCTTGGGGAGGATTTTTTTTCTTAAATATTTTGACATTCCAGTAAGCTTATGGTAGGTATGAAGCGAGTCTGATGTTACTAGTGAAGTTGATGGTAGGTAGTATTATTCTTATTCATAGGAAGAGAAGAAGAAATTAATTGCTTGAATATATTAGAAAACAGCTCTGTTTCTTCTCTTTTGTGTACTCTTGAAATTCTCCCATATGTAGCAGTATAGATTAAACGGTATGCTTTGCTTTGAGCAGTCATTTGAAGTGATCTGTGGTTATTATCAAGCTAAAGGATTGATGTGATGTATGAAAGAAGTTTTACTGTCTGATATTTGAAACAGGTGCAGAAGCAAGTATAAAGGAGTTTCTAATTGAAAATATATTTAAGTACAGTCAGAAAGAAGCAGGTGCTTCAGGATTCTTCATATGAAATAATTTCCCATTTGGGTTCTTAAAGAAAATCTGCCTGCCTTTCAGTACTGTGCTTGAATGAGTATGGTTTTGTTTTGTGTTTAAGAGTCGAAGCAGGTTTTCTTCAACTTCAAAGTTTGACCACTTGCCTAATAATGATTTTAAACTCTTAATTTGTACGTGACTCAGGGAGGGAGCCTGTATTAGGGTTGAGATTATGCAATGACTACTCCCAGTAAGTACAAATTCTGACACCTCCTTCCACCAAAGGTGGAGACAGATGAGTGAGTGGGAGATGTAATGAAGATGCTGAGCTTCAGATGTGCTTGAAAAAGTATAACAGGCTAAAATAACTCTGCCCTCTCTGCTTCTGTTAACAATGAAACTGGTTATCTCTGCCCTATGCTCCCACTTCTCTAATCACGTGTGCTCTGCTGAAACATTTTGAAAAAGAGGTTAGGCCCTGCTTTAGGGGCCTGGCAGCTCTTCCAGTCCTATAATTTATGACCGAGAACTAAAAGGTGTATTCTGTGGATTGGTTTTGGAAAGCCAAAGGCAGAAGAGTCCTAAACCCAAGTCCCAGACAGGAGCAGGGTGGCCGTAGCCTGTTGATAGTGTTGAGCTGTGGTCAGCTCAGAGACGGATCCCAGGGTGCTGTGATCATACCAGCTTCATTTGCCTCTAATAACGTATTCCCTTTGGTCAGAAACTTGCCTGGCGAGTGGCTTCTGTCTTGATACAGGTCTGTTACTATTTCCTGATACAACTCGAGCTCATTTGAACATGCAGCCTGAGAGTTGAACGTGGCTTTAACTCAATGTGCTGGCTGCTGTGCCTTCCCCTGGGCTGTCATCTGTGCGCTCAGGTCACTCCATACCTCACTTTTCCATCTCCCGTATGTCCCTGTATCGTATTTTGCCAGGTGGTGTGTTACAGATCCCCACCGGCTTTTCCCTTTGTGCCTTGACTTGCTATGTGTTTGGATAATTTGGAATTAAACCACTCTAGTTACTTGGACTTGCCTACAAAGGGTCTTGTCTGTTTATCCCTTCAGAAAGATAGTCACGCAGGAAGAGATGAAGTTTTGGTTCTTGAGTTGTAGAAAATCATGCTGTAAGCGTTACAGAAGCTTGTCTCATACGACTTCAATTGCAGGAAATAGAGCTTTATACCTGGAATGCTTGCATCAATAAAATGAAACTTTGTTTTCTTAAAAACTTTTATTTCCTTTGTCAACACTTCCTAGAAGCTTTAATTACAAAAAGTTCCCTATGGACTAATTTAGTGAATAATATATCAAACTGTCCAAGTTTTATAAGAAATTTAGCCTGAGAATATTTTTTAAGGCCCTATAGAGACTTGATACAATTGCCTTTAGCTTTTGCTGAGACTCCCAGAGACCAGTATGGCAGCATGAGCTGTCATAGCAGCTGTGGTTATTGGAAGTTCAAATGTTGATGTACTTACCCTAAAGAATGACTACTACAGTATTCAGTTATATTAATGGACTTAAGATGTCTTCAGCAGTGACAGTGCTGTATATGCTCATAACCAATATTGCCATTTTCACCAACGTTATGTGGAAAACGTCTTTTGATCTTACTATGGATAGTACTTCAATCAGTCTAGGTAACTTGATGCAGAACATCATGCCTTTTATTTATGAATGTTTAATAGTTAATTCAACTAAAGGGAGATTGCAGCTTTCTGAATATGGACAGTTTTCCCCTCATCCCCAGCTGTCTACTTGAACGTTAAATCCCTGTTTCACAAGTCCTCTGAGAGAGGAAGAGCCCAGAGAAATGTCTTATTTAGGAAACATTCTTTGGAATTTACTTCCAAAAGTAAATGCCAGATAACCTGAGCTGTCAGATTGGTGTTCAAAAAAAAAGATAAAAATCAGATATGGGAGGATGAAGCTCCTTAGTGGAGTTTTCAGTGAGTAATGTCCTTTTTTGTTGTTTTTGCTTTTAAGAAGTTCTCCCTACATGGATCAGCCCTCTAGTGATGGTGAAACAGGAAGAAGACAACTCTAGGCAAACCAAGGATGAATCGGGTGCCGGATGATGCAGACCGTGCTCACAGCAGCAGTGTGGAATCCTGCCCTTCCCTGCGTGATGTCCATTCCATCAACCCAGCACAGCTGGTGGCCAGAATTGAGTCATATGAAGGAAGAGAGAAGAAAGGCATTTCAGATGTCAGAAGGACTTTCTGTTTGTTTGTTACATTTGACCTCTTATTCATAACTTTGCTGTGGATAATAGAGTTAAATGTGAGTTGTCTTTTCGGTATTGTTGGACTTTATTTGTTGGATAATTAATTTCAGAAATGGTTAGTAAGTTCTTTTAACGTATGTTGTTTATTATGTCTTTATTTAAACTAAAATAGCTTCTTTTATTTTTCTGTGATCATAATATATGTTTACCTGAACTTACCCTTAGTCACTGGATATGTGCTTTATTTTATTCATATCATTAAATCCTTTGTCATTCCTGTAATCTACTAACTCATTCTGTTGACTAACTGAAGAAACCATTGAAAATCTCTTCAGGCAGCAAGTAAACAAAAAGCATTGAACTCTAAACTTGGAAAGAAGTGTTGATTTTAACAGGATTCAAGAGGTTTTTCTTCTCAGTAGTTAAAAAATCTTTGATAATCGTTCACTGCACTACTAATTGTTGGAAGAACTTACAATGGCCAAAGCTTTTCTTTTCCAGTGGTGCATTTTCTTTAAGCCAAACTTGGTGTAACATACAGTGTCTATGGCAGGGCTGATTTGAACAACAACGTAAATTCCCACAAATACTATTGTTTTTCATTGGTACTACTGTTACTATAAATCTAGTGATTGTAACTAGCACAAGACTATTTTTTGCATGAAATCCACCCCTCTCCCCCCCAAAAAAGACAAAAAAAATCCAGCGCGATAGTTTATTATTAGTTGATGAGTAATATCCTAGTTCTTGAGCTAGGTTTAAACTGTAACCTGAAGTGTCTGTTTAGGATGTTTAAGAAAGACAAAAGAAAAATAGGAGGAATCCCTTTTTTGGGTAGTAAACAAATCTTGAGTCAACATTTTTTGGTCAACATTCCTTTACAGAATAATCAGCTCGTATCTATTGATCTGACCCTATGAAGCTTACCATTCAGATGCATTTTAGGCCAGCTTATCATCAGCTTATTTGACTAAGAGGAACAGGATCTGGTTGTGTATCTCTTGTGCAAGTCTGCTCTGAGTCACAAACATTAGTTCTGTTGGTGTCTTTAATTGAGGCTCTGTATAGAAAGCATTACTGATGCCCAAAGTTTTATTTTGAATGTTACAGCACTAAGGAACATCAGGATGGCAGGAGTTAGCAGTTTTCTTTTTGTTCAAAAACTTTAGCTCCCACAGTGTCAGATGAAACAGAATGCAAGAATGACAAAAACATTTTTTGGTATCATGGCTGTCATATCATATGGTAACCAAGATTGGCACATGGATTGGAGAATTATTGGTTGGTTGTTTTTGTTTTTTGTTTAGCTAAGTTTTCTTCACAGGGAATTCGGATACTGCCGCATTATGTCTGTCCTTCACTGATAAATGCCTAATGGGACTTCAGAACTGTCACTGGAGTTTCTCTGAATATTATTGAAATAAATCTATCAGGACTAGATTTTTAATATTTATTAATTAGTTGCCAGTCCCCAAAATTTATTTTGGTGGGAGCAATGATCAAAATGGTTAGCTTGAGAGTGTTGTAGGGAAAATGAAAATCCGCCTCAGTTGCGTTATATACTAGCAATATGCTTTCCTTTGGCTATCCATTATCCAGAGTGTTTAAGCATTGTTTTTGACTGTACTGTCTATTTAAATACTAAAGGGAGCATCTCCATGGCAGTCTAAGCAAACCCTAAATGAGGGCTGCCGTGGTTCTCT